>JAHZNB010006807.1:0-15032 GCA_027744295.1 Callyntrura guangdongensis | reverse complement strand
AATATAGTTATATAGGTACGATAATATTACTAATACGAAGATTTATCCGAGTAAAAGAGTGGCAAAAGTATAGCGTACGCCATCTTAATATGCAGTAAATGTGGCTTACGTTAATTGTCAGTGGTTCATCGACAAGAAACAATCGTCTGTCTTAATTACACAGTAGCAGATTCTCTCCAATAGAAAATGTATTTTGGGGATACATTATATATTTAGATATAGAATCTATCCAAGCTGCAACATAAAATCATGAAAATTATTTACCGTAACGCCACATTATTGGTCAGTAACACACGCATAAAATAGTTATATCAAAAATTGTTCGGTTTGGAAATCTGCCACTAATAATCATAAACCATGGTTTGTGCCGAATCCAAATTTTTATAATTGCTTTATAAGAAAACATTAAAATGCTTCTCATTCATAATACAAGTAACGAGTTTGGTAAAACTCTTGAATTAATCTTTATGGTTCGTTGTGCATTGTATCTTCTGCTATTGACTCTGTCTCAGGCTTCAGGCAATAAATAACGTACGCTTATGCATTTTTAAGTGCGGACGGATTTTTGTCAGTATTTTCCCAATGGTATGTATCAATCTGTAATGTGTGATACTAAACCATTGCATTGTTCACTGTTTTGTCTGTTCACTGCTATGCATTCTGTCAGTAAGCATAAGTCTGAAGTAGGTAAATCCTTTCGACTAGTTATATATAATTTAGTATATATGTTTTTACGTTGTTTTGAACATTGTCGCCCCTCCTGCCAACTAGTCGTTGAGTATTTATAGCCTGCAACTTGCAGGCTGCAAGACTTGAGACGTTCAAAACTGTAAAGGGGTGTTCCAAAGGTCCTGCTGCTAATCTTGTTCAGGTACCTCTACCCCTGTGTTGAATACACATACACGTACATCAGTTCACCATCACCACTGCATGTTCATCGTAAATACTAACCATTGACGTTCTGACAGTGCTAGTAATGTTGCTCTCCTACACTTTGAGTCAATGTACAAAATGTACGGCGACGCTTATAATTTTTACCAAATGCGTACCCACGCGTGGGATTACTCAAATTCAGTTTTTGGTTTCTCTTAAAAGCAATACTTGAACATTTTGTTGGCGTATCTTCAGTTCTTTAAAGGATTAGAATTTACCCATTTTCTAACCCAATCTCGACAATATAATGTATTTACATACAAACTTTCTGTTAAATTAAATTTTTTGTCTCGCTTCTACAAAATTCCTCTCTCTGTCATTGCTACACAAGCTAACAAGAATTTTGAAATCTGTCGCTACGACAAATAGTTTATGTACAATATCTAGAGGTTAAATCCGGTGTTCCTGAAATTCACCAAAATCTTAGTTCGCTTATTTCACTTCGAATAGGCCTTATAGCTCTACCTGTTATTATTATTATTGCAGGATAACACAACTTCATTCATACCAGCATATCAAGTCATTTTCCCCACGGCGTGCGTGTTAAGAGGTAGGAGTAATCACAGTATATTAGGTATATGTAGTTGCAGAAGAATAGATGGATGGACCCTTTGATATTTATTTATAACTTTTTAAATATAACAAGTTTCTGTTTGTGTATTTATAATAATACATTGTGTATTGTGTAGCTGTCGTACCTCAATTTTTTTCGTATCACGGTGTGTACCTGCAATCTGCATACAATACATATACTTGGTTTAATACTGATACTGATGCTGCACTGTTGTTGTCGATACGCAGCTAGTAGCTAGATCGGCTAACTCTTTATGATAATGTTAATACGTACATTGGAAGGTATTAAATGATTTTGCTTTTAACTGCAGTTTTAGCTGTACAAGTAATGTTTTTATGATACATACATAGATCTTTACGGATTTATGTTCGTCTGCATCCGTTTGTAATAAAACATCCATGCATTCATTTATTTAACTACTTACTCTATTAACTCATTCTTCATATATTGAATGGTTTAATATGATGATGCTAAAAATCGTTAAATATAGATGGATTAATAAGTGATGGGAAATATACCTTTCGTGTGAGCTATTATGATTCGGTTGCTAATGTTCATGTATTTCTGTTTTGTATTGGCATTCTCAGTTGCATCAAGTCAACAGTACAACAGTGTGCAGTTACCGATACGGTTGGAGTTTACTGCTTCGCCTTCAAACCCAAACCACTGACTACAACGTAGGATTGCTCAACACCAGTACGCAACGGATACAAATATAAAGGTATGTATTATTATTACAACAGTCACAAATGCAAGGAGAAGTTTTCAGTTGTCATTGTCATATTCGTCGCGCACATAGCTAAGCTGTATTTTGTTTCGTGCAAGAGACTTCTTTCATTTGTTTTCTGGTTGCTCTGCTCTGATTCCGTCAGCTTTCCTAGTCCTTGGGAAAAAGTCAGAAAGGGAAATCTTCGTGTCTTTACTGCACATGCGCGGATATTGTTACTGACAATAATTGGTTGAAAAATCCTTCAGTTTTCTGGAATTTTTGTCAGGTTTGCAGTGTTATTTTTTATATATAATTTACGTCTGTAATCAAAAATGGATTTGTTTCCTGTTGGTTCGTTTTTGTAATTACGTAAACGCGAATAAACGGTATGTTTGAACAGAGAATTAATTACTGATTTTTATTTTAGTTTGTAGACAGCAATTATCGGAAACTAAAATGGACGGTGGAGATCCTGGCAATTTTGATCCTTGTGAGTGTGTGTGGAGTCATGAGCTCGCCACTCGTCGATTGATCAACATGGTAAGTTAATTACTGAAGATATAGTAAGCAATTTTTTCTTCATTTACCACATTATTTTAGAATACACTTCATTTACTATAAATTAATGTAAAAGAAGATAAAACTACAGCGCAGTAAACATTGTAACATCATAAATTTGATCTGTGGAGTTTAAACTTCCTAATTTCATTACGACAGGAATAGAATAGGATATTTACCAACGTCAGGGTTTAAGGTTGAAAAGCAGTGCTAGAGCAAGCATTTCAAAGTTAGCTACATGGATTCAATGCATGAATAACAACATGCTATTCTTAGTGCAACTATGTAATTTTACGGGAAAGTACTATTTTTATTCGTTGTAGCTACTGTTCCACTTGATATTAGTTGCGGTGAGAATATAGAATTCTAGAATTTGGACTTTGTGGCCAAAATGCTATTTATTTGATGAATTAACATCCATAAACGGTTTTTCTGTTCTGGTTTGTAATTCTACGTGGACTGAATTCATACGTGGTAGACAAAGTTAAACCCTGATCAAGATATGTACTTGATAGATAGTTTTCAGTTTAGCCTTAAACCCGTACTTCAATTTGTAGATGTACTGCTCAGTTCACGTACAGATCCGTCGTGAGTTAAAATGACACGTAGATTAAGCGTAAATAAGAGTTTATTTATTTATTGCTAATATAAAGGTTTTTAGGAGTAGTATATGCTGATGATGAATCTGATGGTACATTATGGAAGATTGCTGTTTAAATCAAATTGGGATATCGTCTTATGATACTAGCTGCTAGCTATGTACAACCTACTCGCGTATTTGCACATTGCATATTTGGGATCAGGGGATTTGTATCTAGGCTGGTGGTTGCATTGAGTTGTTACATAGTTACATCCTCCCAATTCATGCACGAGCGTAAAATTCATAAAACGAACTGAACATTATCTATTGTAATTTGGGATACAATGATAGCATTTTTATTATTCGCCATCCATATAAAAAGATTTATATGACAGTGAAATAAATAAGCACATCAATTAAATCCACGGAATGTGTTTAGACAGAAATCCAATTTTTCTGTTTTTCTATTTGACAGGTGAAACTGTAGTTGTTGAAGTTGATTTATATTACAAATGGCAATTTGGCTGAAAACTATTTATTAATGAATAATTCTTGGTAGCGAAGAAATTAATGCAAACATGCTGTGCAATTCATAAATATGTCGTGCGTGATTATGAATACGTTCGCAATTGTTTATTTTCATGACTGATAGCAGCCTTGGCGTAATAGGCTACGGTTTCAATGAAAAATACGTCGATGTAAAGCAAATAATAAGACTTCTTTGCTGTTTTAACATAATTTTAGTACCTGTTACAAATGTGTTAAAATGTAATTATCTATTTTCATTTCAGATTCAACAGCGACAAGATTACTGTACTGAAAATGAGTGTTTCACTGAACGTAAGAAGCTTCTTGTATTTTTGTTGTACGTTTACGTGATTCAATCGTTATAAAAATTTACTCATTTTTGATTATATTAATGTGTTTGTTTCAAAACATAGTGTCGGGACCAAACAGTGATTCCACAACGGCAATGTTTTTCATGGGATTCTGGTTCTTAATGGCTTTGGTGCTTTTCTTTCTACGACCCAAGGCCAGTGTCCCTACAGACAAGTCCAGGGATCAATCGGTAAATTATACAAACTTACGAAATACAATTACAAGAGATGGATGACAACAATTGCAACCATGAAAATATTTTATTTGGTAATAAAATGTTCATTAAGCATTACGTTCATTTTACAGGGGCCTAGCTCTGAGCCACCCGCACCGTCTCCTATGTTTTAATCAAGCTGGCTGCACTCGTACATTGAAAAGGATGATCGACCAACATTATAGATAGCTTGTATTGATTGGCAATGATACCCTTCAAAATTTACAGTAAATATCAAATTGTAGAATATTATTATGACATACTACTGCATCTTATGCAATAGCGTGTAAACATGTGAACATCAAATTTAATGTGAGGTATGAATGCTTCGTTGGTTTTCAGTATAAAATGCTATGCATTAAATAGTATTTGATTTTGAGCAATATCACTCGTTCGTTAATGATAATGTAAGAAGTATGTCATAACACTGAATACTTCCGTTTTAATTACAAAGAGTATTTAAAATCATTGGAGTCTGTACTTATGTAAAAGTACGTTGTCATATAAAAAGTTAGCACTGTTTCCAATTCCCTGCAGCATGACAGTACGATTTTGAAAATTTAAGTATGCATATACGTCCGTGTATGATAACAGTGCGTACGTTTTGCAAAGTCAGGAAGAGGACGGGTCCTTACAAAAGAAACCTGACCGTCTTCTATAAAACTGTGATGGATTGTTCTTGGAGATACGCATAATATTTTACATACTACATAAAAAATTATTGTACCTTAAGATAAATTTCGTTTCGTAAACTACAGTTTAGCAAGAGCAAACGGTTTGTTTAATTAGTTGTTAAGTGCGCAATCTATGTTCTATCGTGTTTAATGAACTGATGCATAATGTATTATATTGTAAGCATTATGGATATGAATTTACGCCGAGCAATAGCCAATTTATCGAAAGTGTGGAACGAATGTGAGGTGTGTTTGTACATTACAATTTTCGGAGATTTATACAATTGTATTATTTTCTGCATTAAAGTCAAGAGTTTTGATTTTTATCGTTAAAACAGAGACTGTGAATGTAGTTGCGAATGTAGATTCTATGTTAATTATTCACAAAATTCTATAGTTTAGTTACTACAAATTATATTATTTTTAGTATTCTTATAGCATCTGCAATTAGGTTCACAGCCTTCGTAATAAGTCAGTGTTGAATGTTTGTTTGATATATGTTGAATGGAAATGTCGAAGAAATAAATGCCGAAAATATATACTTTCGCGGAATTAATATTTTATGTCGTATTTTAATTGCGATTTTTTAAATTTATATCAAAAGTATGATCATAAAAAATGAAGTTCATTGTTGATTGTGGGTTGTGCATTCATAACTCAAAAGACCATTCGAGAAAAATTTATTCATTTGTCGAGCTCCCGAATTTCACAATCATATAAACAAACGTTTTTATCGATAAAATATACAATTAAAGCCATCCATTACTACTTGAAGTTAAATACAAGCATTTACTAGTAAGTAACACACCTAATGCTACATATTTCGTGGAACATGATTCTCTTAATCAGCAACATTTATAGAAGCTCAAATTATTAGTTGAGAATAATCACTCGCTTAACTCACTGCTTGGTTAATATTGTTCCTGCTGGTACAAAAATGTTAGTCCAGACACGAAGAATTTAATTCTTAAAAATTTATCCAAAAATTATTTGTTCAGTGTTTCACAAATAAAATAAGATCAATTAATAAAATAAACAGTATGCAAAATCTATGCAATTTCAATGCATTTGAAAGAAAACTCAATGCCACTTAAAAAATTTAAACGTTGTTTATTCGCAGTTTCTCACAAATAAATAAACGTGGCAATGACATACCTACTAACAGTTACATTTGAAAACCCTTTTTTTTGTTTATTCTTCTATTTGACTTTTTATGAAAACAAAGTGTGTAACACGTTACTAAAGCTCGTCAATAAATTTGCAATCAATCAGTCAATTTCAAACCACACATTTCTAGTTGGTTTTTACGTTTTTCACTTTGACAACTATGACAATTGAAAGCTTTGGGATTGTAACATGTCGAAGTTTTGGTTTCCAAGTACATTATTTCAAAAATGTACTTTTGGAAACAAAGTTTCAAAGTTGCGAATTAGTATTACCTAAATTACATTAATTTTGTATAATGGACAGACAAATTTAGCCCACTAACAAGGAGACAGCAATTAAAAATTACTACCGTTAATACTTCGACATGTTATAATCCCAAAGCTTTCAATTACTCTGCTGGAATTTGTTTGTTGAATCAAGCATGTCATTAGGTATGTATTTTCAATACTTACAAATATATGATGTGGTATGTAATATGTGATTGATCGAGCGACACGAGGCTTTAAACGTTGAAAAATGCTAAACTATATTTTGATTTTCTTAATTGTCTTGTCAGTGTATGAATTACTATTTCTGTACCAGTGGGAATTGGGAATCTCAGAATTACAGTCGGATTGTATGGGAGTGCGAGTCGCTTTGAAGCCACAATCCCATACAATCAGCCAGTAAATGCATAAAAAATTTCCCGGATTAATGACACTCGTTTAATAGTGTGGAATTAAATTAATGTAACAAATTCCTTGTAGAAAATAGGCCATAAAACCGCATCAATTTTAAACTAGTTAAACTAGTTTTAAATTAGTTAAAACAACGAAACATTAAATTTGGGAAAATTTTTATGCAATATCAAACTTGCATTTACTACATTACATTACAGACAACGAGCAGCAGTGTCACAAAAAGTGGTTTGTAAGGAGTTTAGTTTCGAGAGCGCTGCCCAATTTTGCAGACAGGAAAAACTCATTCAACATGATGTCAGTATCAGTTTATAAGGTAATAATGACATCTTCAACGGGTAGGTAAAATTCACGGAAGCTATTTATGTTAAAATTTTCAAGCGATTTGATTCTGTAAAATTTTTCAAAATTACGTCTTATTGGTGTAAAATAAAAATTACATCTTGGAGATTTGGTTGAACACTTGCTTCCGTTAATTTATAACGTAAATACAACGTAACGTACATACTTGCTTGTCGATTTGATAAAATTTACAAAGCGTCAGTTTCACTGATTATTTTAAAACAAAATTGTTTGTCAGGTCTCGTAAAACTGACTCTTGACTTAAAAATATTTCACGTTAATATAAAATTATAATTTTATAAAATTCAATAACGAATATTATCAGGTATTCATTTTTCGAACGATTACTGGGATTTACGATTGCAATTGTCAGTTTCAAAAATTACTTCTAGATCATCATCCTCAGTATTTGTCTTCACTGGACTTGCCTTTTTGTTTTGAATTACCTTTAGAACCGTTTGAAAGCGACCAATACACTCTTGGTTAACATCTTGAAAAGACATTGGCTGCATGTCCTTGGCAAAATTATGTATTGGTGGTAATGGTAAATCAGCGTAGGTCATAGAGTCGAATTCCTCGTTGTGTTTCTTTAAAGTTGCTAATACTTCTAACTTGTCAACATCAGCAGTCGTAGCTAGAATTGAATTACAAAGAGGAATAATTAGTACAGACAGGATCATTAGGTATATATTATGCTTTTGAGATATAGTCACGCAATACCTTTCAATTCAGTACTCTCTGCGACAAGATTAGGACTACTGTCATTACTTTGACTCGATTCTGTCTCATGATTATCCAGAAGCCAAGAAGGCAGGGTGCTAGATTTCCGTTGTATTGTTTCATTGCAGTTGACAACAACGGCACGAGTATCTAAATTTGATGTGATCGAAACAGCAGTTGATTTCCCTGCAACGACGATTTTCATTGACATTAGAATCTGTATGTAAAACCACTAATTTTAGTACAGGTTTGTTTCTTAAATTTATAAGATAATTACTTCTCTGTTTAAGCATTTTCATTCTTTTGTAAATAGGGTTTGGAACTATCGAGTCGATCTTCGCTTTCTTAAATTCGCCTGTAAAAATAAAAACAATAAAATTTTATGCCACGTTATCACAGCTGCAAGATTAGGGCAAACTTAATTAGTTCCTTTAAACGAAGTCAATCACCTTCATCTTCTGAGTTGATAGTAATGACATCCAATGGTCTTTTCTTCGCTTGAGGAACCTCGTCTAAGATCTTCACTTCGTCTTCATCAATTACGACGGGGTCAATGTCTTCTTTCCACGTGCTACTGCTGTCAAATAGCGTTGGCGGATCCAGCAACGAAGGAGACTTGCAACGCTGCTCCAACTCCCATTCTCGCTGTCGCAAATCAACTTCCATAGGTTTACTTTTTGCAAGTTGTTTCGCCTTTTCTTCTTCTCGTCGTTCCAGTTCTTCCGTTATTCGATAATTCTGACACCTAGACAGTTGATTGTCAGTTAAATTCCGTACATCATCATCGATAGGTCTTCGCAATATAACTCCTAAAATAAAATAAATAAAATAATCATTTACATTGAATAAGAAGTTAAAGGTTCATAGGGATTCGTAACTCGTGCATTTTTACTTTGATATATTCTTTCCACGGCTTGCACGTCTGCATTTTGAGAATGATATGGTGTTGGTGTCGTAGAAGAAGAAAGCAAATTGTCATACCACTGGGACTCTTTATTTGTACTATTAAATGTCATTGTCAGATGTTCTGGCCTCTCTAAAGGAAAAGGTGAGACGGTAGTAGATCCTCTTCTTCGAGCGTTTAATATGTTTCGTCTATTAGTGATGGACTGTTGCAGTTGAGTTGACATTACGGCAACATTATGAAGGGAATCTTTCTCTTTAAATCTAATTCCAAAACGCTCGCCATCCTAAGATAAACAATTTTAGGTAATAATAGTCCATGTTATTAAATGTTCTACAAAATAGTATTAAACATTAATGAAAGTGACTTCAGCAAAGTAAAGTTTCAATTTACATCTTTGTACCCCAACGGTACTCTAGAAGTGAAACCAGGATATTCAATCAAACTATCCTTTAAGGACTTTATCATTAAAGGCGTAGGTTCCAGATTTCTCACTGAAAACAAATTACATACTATTATTAAATTTTCCACTCATTCTAGAGGAGACAAAACTTAATAAAATTACTTGTATCAGAATCATAAATCTGAAGTCCAGAAGCAGAGTCCCTTGCGTGCTCAAGCCACCCAGGAGGATATCCATATTTTCTCATATTCCAAATATATCCAGGTAACTCATTTTTGTTTAGTCCTAAGGCAGCCCTCAACCTATCCGATATGGTTCCGGGTTTACACTTGCCAAATTCATCTCCCGAAACAGCATGATAACGAATGTTTTTTTCTGCTGCTTGAGATTTATAATCCATTCGTCGTTTATTGATTAGTGAGAAATCCAGCCTTCTAGGACATGCTCTTACGGTATGATTGCCTAGACAGTTAAAGCAATTTCTATTGAAGGTGTTTGATTTCTCAGAGCCAACGTCCTTTCGAACAGTTCCCTTGTTTGGCACTTCCAGTACATTCTGATATTCCTGACAATTGAACAAAGTAATTTGAATATTGGAAATCTCATTTTATTCTTAGTCTCAGGAAGTCCTAAGATGATGATATAAATTATGACTGGTTCGACGAAGTAGAGAGAACGGGAACACTGCGACACTATGTTTAGCAAACACTGGCTTACTGTATCCTTTTGTGTCTCTAGTCATCATTTTTATCATCATCGTAGGTTGGAACTTCGTCGTCTCTTGGACGAGAACGAGAGAGAGAAAGAGGGTAATAATAAGATATTAAGTGCTTGTAGTAATATAAATTAAATAAACTTACAGCTGAGTACAAAGGAGTGTCATCAAAAGGATGTTTTTCTGTATTACAGTGACGTCCTTTCTCGTTAATACTTACAGAATTGGGGACCGATGTATTGGTTAGGCTAGAGCTGGTGCAAGGCTGCATTTCGAATGCATTTTTGTTAGTCTCAACACTTGAGCGCAAACCTGACATTTCTCCATCTTTGTCCAACGAAAACAAATGAGATCCTGTGCTGTGACTAGTGAAGTCTTTTCGTTCGGTTGTTTTCATGAGGCACCCACCGAAAACAAGCGATTTTGTAGTTACTGAATTACATGAGGTCATGGAAGACTCTACAAGTTTCAAACCTTCAATGTCTGAAGTATATCCACTTTCAACGGAGACGGATGGCTCGATAGTATTGCTCATGGAATAACAATTCAAGATTTTTACACCTGCATCCTGTGAACAATCATTAATATCATCTGAACCTGCAGGCGACGATATGTCAACCGAATTGGGCCAAGATTCACTAAGTCGCTCTGAGGGAATCGTAGTTGGTTGTACGTTTTCATCTTTAACTTCAAACAGTAATGGTGATTCCGGAGACTCTTCACATGAATCGACACTTGCAGGAGCGTCTTGATTGCTCTCGACAGAGCTAAGAGTTATTATTTCATTTTCTACAGAGCTGTCATCTACATACATGATAGTATGCGATTGGGACTCGGATGAATTTTCGGTTTTCAAAGCCAGGGTTTTAACGTCCATGATTCTCATTCCTCTGCGTCGAAATTTGTTGTTAATCCATGAGAAGACAGGAATGAAGCCGATTTATTACATGACATAATAAACGTTTCGTGATTCACAACAAATGCATAATCATGTGATTTTCATCTTTTGTTTTGTCGTCAGAAACGATCTGAAAGTAAACAATGACCGTTACATAATAAACCACTGATTTGTACTGTTAGAACACTACATATCAGTTCGGATAATTTTAATGACAAAAACGCGACTATTCAGTAATAAATATAAGATAAGTATTCACTGTAACCGACGATTAACCAACTCATACGATTATACTTATACTTTTATGACTTTACCAGATAATGAATATTGAATACACACTTTAAATAGTTTACCCTACCACAAAAATTACTTCTGTCACTTTCTTGAGTTTTCACCTTGATAATGTTCTACTTAACGTTTGATATACTACTCATTTACCAATAATGCAATGGCTTAAACCAAGTATGGATTCGTTCTTATGGTACTTGTTTTTTGGGAAAAGTTGTTAGTTGTACAAAATATGATAGAAAGATGCAGACAATTCAAAGTTTGATTACAGAAATTTAATTCCCTAGCTAGCAAAAATCAGCGAATACTGAAGAATTCGGATATAGATACTAATGTTAAAAGTAACACAGCACAAGTGCACACTTGCTTACGATTTTGATATATTAATTCACTACGTACCAAATTCAATTTCAAATAATCAGTACTTTTTGTGTTTAACCAGTATCAATAATTTTACAGTAATCTTACTCCGCAGCAATTGGTGCAAATTCATGCTTACGCACAACTTTACGTACATGCATCGATACTAAAAATTAGTGATCTCGCGAGAACCGTTGCCCTCTTTAAATGTGAAAAATGTTATCTGTTAGATTAAACGAGACAAAATTTTGTTTTGTTTGTTTGTGCGTCTTCCGTACAAAATACATTTATATATAAAATTCAATCCTAGTATATACAACACCAAAATGCATTTACATTTCATTAATGGAGCTATTTACAACAAAATTTGAACGTATTTACGAACATACACATTTCCTTTTCTTCACCTATTCGCAATCCACATGGAAATAATAAAGTGTAATCAGTCCACAGTCCACAGAAGATTAAACCTTTCCTACATATTATAGAGTCCGTACCGTAGTTACATGACACGTAATTGCAATTCATCAAATCATCAGGAATTGCACTTACAGACTCACTTGTATGCGATACTAGATAATCTGTGCATGTTCCATATTTGTCCTTAAAATTTTGTTTTATTGTAGACATGTCCTTGCTACCGTGGCATATGCAGTGAATCTACTAATGCATAATACTAATTATAAAACTATATAAATTTACTGTTACGCGTTGACTCCGAGAGTATAGGTATGTTTATTTAAAATCGGAAGACGTTGCTCTATCTTCATCGATTGATTTGCTGACTAATATGTTGAGAATAACTATGACCTCCATCTTCTTCATAGATCTGCACTGGATTGATTGATAAACGCAAAGCATACGGTGGTTTTATATCAGTCATAGATAATAATCAAAGGTAAATATTTCTAAGTACATCACATTTTTTAAATTTTATGCTTCTTCATGATTTGTCGAATTGAGCACTCTTCTCACTCTTGCCCTGGGCCTTGACGCAACTGCTGCAGCAGCGGACAGCGCGCTGTCGCGCTCATTCTCAGTAAATTTAAGGACTTCAGCAAAGCTGAAGTGTGCTGTTTCATGGCTCAAATTGTGAAAGGCACAACTTACAACAATTTAGTTACTAATATGCCATTTTTCCACACAGGCCGAATGCAAGCATTGACTAGCTTATTTAGCGAAAAAATCCAGGCGCCAAATCTATGTATATACTTGAAAATGTCTGTTGTAGACAATTTTAATTTCAGCAATCAAGTTCGAGTCGTCAGACTCACGGTGCGTGTAGTGCGAATGTTGCAATTTACATTTTACAAGCAGCACCGTCAGCAACTAAATGATGATAATATATGTTACCTATCCCCTATGCCGTCGTGTAATTTTCATACCAAATCACAAGTCAGTGGATTTCTAATTTCACTGTTGCGTAAACCATAATTTGAATGACTACATGGATTAAACTTTTAAAATGAAACTTCCATTACACATTGTATTTTGTAAGATAAAATTCAGGGTAATTTAAAACGTTCCGTTTAGAGCCTCCACGTAACAACACAAAAATACTGGCAAGCGATAAAGACAAGTACGTAGTACGTATTATTAACCAAGTGCTGACTACACATCAAGACTCCAAGTTGGAGTCACCAACTTCAGGTATGGCTAGACTAATTATTAATGACTGAAAGCTTTTAGTTTTTCTTTACAAGAGAACTCGTTATACACCTCTTGGGTTTTTACGTAACAGAATTACTTGCAACTAATTTCTGGCCAATTCTGTATGTTTCCACCTATGTCACTACTAATGCTCCCATTGAATGTTGTGTCGTCAATTTTTCCGGAAAGTTGTGAATGTGAAGTTAAGTTGTTTTATTTTACCTATGAATTTATTCTCCAATGTACGTGGAAAGTGGAAATACGTTCTGGGAATAATGACAAATTGTATGTGATAGCAGTTAGTAAAGTAACACTTGCAGCAGCGTTGTTGAGCAGAAATCCAAGCTCAATCTGATCCTACAAGAATATGGAGTTTGAGTTCAATTTTATGTAATCGTGTAAAAAGGGGCTTACGCAACTCCACAAAATTTAATGTGGTAGTATTTTGTCGTACGGGTTAATGCAGTATTCCCCGGTGAATCGCCAAAATTTATATGCGGCTGTATACATTATCTTACAAGTTCATACACACTAGTAGGAATCACACATTAGCCAAAAGCGAAAGTAAATGCTGTCGCGTAAAATACCCAAACGTTATGTGTAGTGTACTCCTACTCTACCGACGATGAGAGAGAACTTACGTAGATGCTACCTGTTACACAATTTTATCTGATACTATAATCTGAACGCCATGAACGCGGTGCGCTGTCAGTTCTTTGACTAGTAAGTAACACCTGAATGCTGTTTTGAATATTTTCGGGTATAGTAATAATATCGTACTGGCAGTTACAGCATAATTAAAAGTAAGTTAACTAATATGATGTTTATAGTATGTAATTATAACCGGGTGTTTAATTTTGAGAATGTGAATGGGAGAGTGCTTGACCTAACCTGATTCAGGTTACCTGAACACACATTGATTGTGCATACCAGCGTTTTACAATTAACATCATTTACATACCATATACCAATCAGTAACTAAAACCATAGTAAGATTGACAAACGAAATTAATATGCACACAATGTCAACAGCCAATAGTTCGTTTACCTTCAAAATATGTCTACATCATTACAGCAAAAGGCTTGAATAAAGGCAAATGTAAATATTAAACTTTTTCCACAAATGAAAAATCCTATCACAACTTATGACTCACAACAGAGGTCAACAACAGGGGGTTCGAGGGGGTTCGGACGCCTTTTTCAAAATCGCTTCGCGATGGAAAAATGCGTATGGTACCGCTTTTTTCCCAAAAAGGCGTCGTGAACCCCAATTTTGTTAATGGGTTGACATTATTTTCTTTTTCCTGACACCTTTCTCTGACATGTGCTGCAGTGAAAGCTTTTAGGAAAAAAATGTAAAGAAAAATGTAATGTCTGGTGACGATATTTTTTAAAAAGGCGTCGTGGTGCAAAATTTCGTCTAGTTCACAGTAGCATAAATGTATCCGACGACGCCTTTTTACTAAATAAAATCTAAAAGAGCCATGTCCTAGGCAAATCCCATTCCAGAGACATGACACATCACCACATTTGCGTAAAATATATGCATTGCATTATTTAAGCAACTGAAATGCTTTTAACTACCTTAGCTGCCTGAGTTGAAGAAACAATAGACGTTATATATAATTATTCTAATATAAAAGTAAATAGTTAAGGATGGATGGAGTCTGAAGAGATTGAAGAATTAACAAACATATTAAATGATGTACTAATTAGAAACGGAGATGCTAACAGGTACAGTGTCTATTTTCAGTACCAGTTTAACGTTATTTTTACAATGCAAATTC
>JAHZNB010006806.1:0-12380 GCA_027744295.1 Callyntrura guangdongensis | reverse complement strand
CCCATATGGGCAGTCAAAATTTGGTTGTTGTTGATAGTTTGGACAGGTATTGACCCTTTTACCTGAATTGTTTTAAAGAATAAATGTAACAAGTACGACAACAATTAAATGTGGTCGTTGGAAAATTTGGACTTAAATGTTACAAGTAGGATCAAAATATGATGGGTGTTTTAACCCATCTGGACAGAGTGTAAAACAGCAAGTACTTGCATGAAGATTAAAAATAATTTTGTGCAAAAATTTCCTATTTGGGTCTTCAAATTGTCTCGCCATCTCTATATGCAAATGTTACATGTAATTTTTGATTCTGAAATTTATATTTCAATAACCTTTATGGTCCCATAAAGTGAATTGCAATTTTGGACCAATTTCTTGGTTCCTAACTAAATGAAAATAGATAACTTGCAGAATTGGTAAATTTTGGCGCAATATTTAACTTTTTACTTTATTGTCAGCAAATGTCAGAAGTCGTTCTAGGGTCACCTTTATATATAAAATATTAATCTACGTTTAATTCTTAATAACGATGTATGTACGACGGCAGGTGCAAGTGACAATCAAAATTAGAATGTTTACAATCTTTGAATACAAGAGATATGCGGTGTCTGAGGTTGAACTCGAAAGCAGTATGCAAAACCTGAGCATATTTTTATGTATAATCCCAACCTTTAAACTCCCAATTAAACCTGATTGCCCATGCCAAATGGGTTTCGGTTGCTAACAACATCTATATAACAGTTGGTTCTACTCTTAACTTTTACCCGCCTACAGAATCGCTATCATCGTGCTTGCTCGCTGAATGGCAGAAATTGCTCTCGTGGCTGGATTACATTCAGTGAGCAAGCATGATGATAATTCTGTAGGAGGGTAAAAGGTAATCGAATAACTAACTGTTGCAGTCAAATTTTTTAAGTGCTAAGTTTACATTGTTCAAGTCGACTCGAGATGTGATAAGTGCTGTATGCGAAACAACCAAACATTCTCTTGAAGGATAAACCTCAAAGTAACAGTTCGGCTTTATGAAGATTTACAGCCACTGCGACTAGAATATTTACTGCTACCTTATAAATTTCTGGCATTCTAAAAATTGCCATGTAATATTCAACACAAATCCGGAATTTCCATTTATTTTGTAAAGGAGATGAATCCGTATTATAACTTGCGAAATTAAATACAAAATTTTTGTTTTGCAGAAAACAATAAACGGAATCTTGATCTTCGTTAAATTATGAGAAAAACGTCATGTGTGGTGACCGTTGGTTTAAATGGCAGTCCGAAGATTTCCTTGTAAGTGTGTACATGGTTCCTACACTAAATACCCAATAACCGACTATGGGAAATGAAATTATAAATTGTTTCCTACCATCAATGAAAAGCTTTTCTTATACTATATTCAGAATGTTTTCCGCCAACGCTGGCAGCATCTAAGTAGTGACTACGTTGGTAAGTGCATGTAAGTTCAATTATGTAATTAAACACTAGAGTACTGAAAAGCTAAAAAGTGTGTACATGTGCTTGTGTATTGAGCAGTGCATTTTGGTACTACCTAAACTTTTACAAAGTGAAATTCGCTGGTCGTGAATTGTTATTTTTCGAGGATGGATGTCACTATTCGGGTTTTTCATTGTTACGATTGAATTCAGGAGGTCCCAATGCATCGAATTTGGTGGATCATCTTTGATTTGGCGATTTAATAATAGTTTTGTAAATGATGTATTCCTAGTTATATTCATAAAATTTTCAACTGAAACCCCATTCGAATGAAAAGTTGTAGTCAAGTAAGTACTAAAGTAATAATGCAAAATAAACCTAGCTTAATTTTGTGCAGTAAAAAATTAAGGGGAATTTGAAAATAGTAGGGTCTACAAGTAAAAAAAATTCTGAACCTGACCCCCCCAAAAAATCATCCTGGTTGCGCGCCTGCTTGTCAATGTAAGTGGATCATCGAAAACCCCATCCCAGACGGATTAACCGTTTCAGATTTATAAGCTAAACATTAATTCACATTTAGTTATCTCTGGAGGCAACAGGGATCGTTTCGAGAAAAAAGTATTGAACGCCCGTTGACCCCAGTGGGCTCACTGTGTCTGCCCATCTTCGAACTTGACCGAGCCATGGTCCAATCTATTGGCGTAAAGGGAATACAAAAATTCATATTCCTTCAAACGTTATCGCGCGGACAAGATATAAGGGGAGAGGACGGGTGGACGGAAGGACCAGACATGACGACCATTTTTATAAAGGATCTAAAGGATCCTGAAAATGCCAAATTCAATGTTGCAAAATCCAAAAATCATAATTTTAGTCTACAAGTTCATTGATGATTAATAAAATATAGTTTACATTTGCTGAAAAATTATCTACGATAATAACAATACTGAACCTAGTGCTGACCACAAACCAAGTACTTGGTAGATACGATGGCATAACAGATAAAGAGCTTTTTAGTGGGACTTGGTGACGCATTACTTAGATGATTCGCAATATCAGGTTTTTTGTCGTCACACATTAGGAAAAACCAAGAAAATGTACTTTCTCTGTATTTCGTCCTCTTAAGCAAACAACAGACAATAACAGCAAATTTACATTGAACACGGGGAATTAGTTCGTTGACGTAGTAAAACTATGAGCTAATTTTTCGGCAAACAATAATTTGGTACGTACGCCATTGCTTAAACATGTCGCTTCAATTAGTTACTTGGAACCGCAGAGCAGCGATTTTTTTCGTGGAATTATTAGACATAAGACAAGCTTTCTCGAAATAGCGAATATCCTTACCCACATAATTGTCATTTCGTAAGAAAAACCATCACCTGAAAAAGATTTTCTTGTGGTCGTGCTTGTCTTAAATAAATTAGTAATAAACCTTAAAATTTATTCCCTCTTATCTGCTGAGGTAGGGTACTTCGGCAATAAAAAAGAGATGACTATGGCACTAACTATTGGAAAACCCCCGTGAGAGTTCAGTCATTTTCCATCACGTGAAATATGAAAGATGAAACTAGTTAGTAATTAAGATTACAGATTCTGACTACCTTCTTGTTTCCATGTTCAGTCAGTAATTCTATTCCTACACTTTAATGTTTAAACGTACTAAATCGCTTGTGCCTGCTTCAAAAATACTAATGATACAATAGCCAATAATTTTGAGTGAAAAGTATAATACTAAACTTGATTTTTACACTTTACGCTATCATCTTACTGTCAAAAAACTTACTGGTGAATGGGTATTATTTTTTATACATGCATTTTAATACAATTCTGCTATCGTGAGGACAAAACTGGATATAAATTTTATCCATTATTCTTTTTTGAGATTTCTAGGTAAAACAAATTGATTAAAAATTACAGGATGTAAATTTTGTTTCTTTAGAAGTAGAAATCCACTACTATACTTATTAGTACGAGTACTATCTGAAGCGTGGACAAGCAGAAAAGGCGTATTAACTGCAAATTCAACCCGATTGCGGTTTTTAATTGAAAATAAAATTGTGGTTATAATTAAACTTGTTTGCGTACTAGATCGATAGATTAGGTACTTTTTTAGTAAGCCACAAATATCTCTTTGCCACTACTAGACCGTTGGATTTTATCCACGTTAACAAACGTACGTTTCTCTGTATGCTTACGTGAATAGAAAAATAAGTGGAAATGAACAAGTATTGTAAGCAATAAAGCAGAGTTTACTTAATACTTTAAGAAAAAACAGGATATTTGTGGCTAACCTTACTTCACTAGTCCGCCGTCACAAAATGGTGATACCATTTGTAGGGTTACTAATTTCTGATGTTATTCTATTGAATTTGTATGAAATTTTAGACACTGCATGGATCTATAATAAAGAGACAACACTGGTTAAAAAGGTGTCAATTAGATACAGTCGTTATCAATTTGTTTTATTATTTCTCACCAACTTTACATAAGTTTGATAAAAATAGTAACCAAAATGTATATCAACCGGATTGGGATTTTGGTTTTGATTTTTCTAATTCCATTTATTACTAGTAGAAGAGGAGGACTTTCCCCAGACACAGGAATTGACGAAAATAATATATCTGCAAAACTAGAAGAAGCAGAAAGATTACTTGCAGCAAATAAGATGAATAAAAATTGAAAACAACTAAACGAACATGGAGTTACCCTCGACAAAAATATTGAAGATAAAAAGCGCTTAATGGAAATGCTACGTGAATCTGAAAAAATGGAAGAAGCAAAATGATTATTTACAGTAGAAAGGAGTGAAATACAACGTCTATACGAACATCGATTCACTCTCGACAAAAATATTGCAGAAAAAAATCGTGAAATGGAAATACAACGTAAACTAATTGAGGACCTAGAAAGACAAACAGCAGAGGGACCTACCGTAAGTCGTCATTGTAATCTCTAGTTACTCTGATTGTTCGCTAAGTAAATTTTTATACTAGTCTTTGTATTTGTCGTAGGCCGTCCGAAGAAGCTTCCCGATTTGTCCTTCATCGTGTTATCAGATAATGGGGCAATGCCGTTGCCATGCTTCCATTACCGAATACTAGTACAACCTTCCTATTTCAACATTTTACTGGAGACGAATAAACAAAAATGTCGGAAATTTGCAAAACTATTAGTATGATTGATTTAATTGTTAAAATTTCTATATGTAATTAAAATATTGACAAACATTTCTTTTAAATGACTTGGCACATAAGAAAACTAAACTAATTGACAAATACTGTTTTGTTAAGAACACAATAACACTCTGATTTTTTACAAAAAAATTGAAGAAATGAAAATCATCTGATAAGCCGGCTTACAATTATTTCAAATTTGAACTTATGTAATAATTTTAGATATCTTGTTATATAAAATTTCACAATTCATTACGTCGGTACACTGGACAAACTATTTTATTTTTAACCTAACCAGGGAAGGTACCGAACTGACACCTCTAATTAAAAAACCCATACATGCGTTCCAATAGTATATGACACGTAGATAATCGTGACGTATTTAATTTTTTGTCTAGGGAAAAAAATCCGTTAGTTTAACGGTTATATTAACAGTCAACAGCCCTTACGAACATGTTTGAACTGCGATAAAGCCACAGCCTGAACTTAAAAAGATGCCAATAATGATTCTAAAATATTATAATGTAATTTAGATTTCATTTAAACGTAAATGATCATTGGACCATTTATAAATTGCGACCCATAAACGCCGTTGTAGTCACTTGAATCATGAAAGTCATTCAAAGCAAAACCGTGATAACAGCTTTCACTTGTAATAACCATTCAGTTTCTGTGTTTCCGAAATATTTATTACCATTTTTTCATGCCTTGATGTCGTAAGCACGTTTGCATGAAAGTCATGTCAATAAATCGACAATTGTTTCATGTCAGGTAAGATTTTCCTTTAACTTGCAAGTAGGCTGCCAGTCAGTCTTCAAGTTGCAGACAATGTGTCCATTCCCAGTCTACAGTTTTACATGAAAGTTACAAAGTCTATCCTAATGTTCCTGAACGCAGAAATAAAACCTAATTCATAAAAAATTTACTGCACTGCCAGCAACTTTACTCTGTGGCTTAATGGTAGTTTAATCCTGCTGTGTAATGACTTACGAATATAAACGTTAAAACAACAGAAACTTTTTGGTTAGACAAAAACTGAAAGTCGTCTTTCTTTTCTCGTTTTTCTACGTGTCAAGCACTACCGAAACGCATATGTCACTTCTTGAATTGAAGGTGTCAGCTCAGAACTTACCCTGGTAAGACTCACGACAATAAATGGTCAAAAAGAGTACCTACGTGTCCTACTTTTAATTAGATGAAAAATACTTGCAAGCGTTCCGTTCACAGAATAAAAAAATGTTTTCAACTTATTCTGGATATGACTTTCTGGTCTCCGTGGCACCATTGAATTATAAAAGTCCAAACGATTCTTAATCTGAGGTAAAAATTCTTGCACTGTACACCTTGTGAAGCAAAATCGTTGGATGAGACAATCGTGTCGCTCCGGGTCCCACCAGGTAGACAAATCAAGCGACGTTCAGGTAGAAAAAGGGTGAACGTAGACTGCCTGAGAGCATTCATTTTTTAACATAAAAAGTGCAACCTGTCCTAGAACCTATCAAATACTACTACTATGATCGATGTCATGACAGGCAAAGTTAGGAGTGATACAGCAGTTTATAATGCACTTCAATATAACGGTTTGCTGTACTGTTCACATTTATACCCATTACCAGTATACAGTTTATTATTTTCTAAATAATACACCCACAAAAATTCATTTTTAATCAATGCATAAAGTACTCAGAGTTTTGAAGTTTAGTATTGCAGATAACGTTACGTGCTTAATTAACATATTCCTATACATATCTCCCACTCATACCGATTCCCGATAAAATAATTGTGGAAGAGGTATTGGGAGTAATCGTGAGTAGAAAAAATTACTTCGTTTCTACATATGGTGTTAACATACAAGAATGTTTGCAACCATTTTCAGCAGTACATTTGTAAACATAGTCCGAAAAATACAAGCCGATCGCCACACGGTTTACGCACGCAATGCTGGTAAAATTGGGATTGACTCGTGTCTCGTATTGAGTATTTATAACGTGCAACCTAAATGAAACACCACGAAACAAACAATATATCACACGGTTCACAATGTGACTTTATTTACAAGGTCACAAATTATTTTATTAGCATTTGTTATCCTTTTGGTTTGAATGCAACAAAGTCGGCCGTCAAACCGAGTTGAATAGTTTGTAATGAATTAATCGTTGTGGTTATGTCATTAAATGTTTTTACAGTCACAGGCCATACATTCTTTGTGATTTATTTATTTATTTCAAAATGAAGTCTAAAAATTTTCTTGGTTTTGTTGTACTTTTAACTGGGTTGGTCTGCCCATCTGAGCAAATGGCGTTTCAGAAGACATCAGATGTGAAAAATACGCACCTTGAATCAGTGTCGTCAAATCCTCCAATAGTTCAACATTTCGGGTCCTCCCAGGTTTCCAGTGAAGTTGAAAATATTACTAACCAAAAGGAAATGACCGTAAATAACGGAAGCTTTTCTACGGATAATCGTTTTGATCGACACGCGATCAACCTCACTGGGTAATACTAATATATCATTTGACTGTTTTACCATTCATTACTCAATATTGCATTTCGTATCACAAGCAGTTAAATGGGTCTGAATTGCATTACTTAATATCCTTTCAGAATTGCGTATTTCTTTGTGATCTTGGCGGCCGTCTTCCTAACTATGTTTACCGCGTCTATTATCATGGATATGATTTTGCAAAAGTGTAAAAGTGCTACTGTCACTCACGTTAGCAAATAAAATATAACTTTCTTGTAAAAATTCATGTTAGAGAATTTGAAAATTAAATGTTGCTGGTTAAGGAAACGAGAATAAAAAACTTTTTTAATTCGGATTAAAATTATTTAGTCTACGTTTATTTAGCTGATTAAATTTCTCTACAAAATAAACTTGGTTTTAATGGTTTACGAATTGTTGTACCAATCGTTGCGCTAGTTCAAACACCTAAAGTGCATGTTAGATTGTTGGTCTCGTTCTGAATAAATCGTAGTAAAGTTTTCACTTTTAAAAATACTACAATAAATAAATATTGATAGCTTGTTGTTGATAATGGTTGCCATTTACATGGCATTTTGTAATGACTGCAACAGTAACGTCTGGTTACCTTTAATGAGTTTAAAAAATAGTAATAGCTATTAATAATTGCACAAAACAATGAACAAAGCGTGATAAAAATTTTATCACACTATGTAGCCATTATAATTATAGTACTTAATAGATATTGCCATGATTGTTGATAAGTTTGAATTTTAATAGCATCGTATGAAATACCTTGTAACTTGGGTGTAACCGAATAGGCACACAAATAATTTTTACCCACTTAAAAATGAAGTTAATATTTTTGCTCGGCTACTTTGCCGTTTTGTCAATGGACATTTTTCCTTCTGTAGAGAGCTCTAGGTTGCGTGAAAAACTGGAAATGGCTAAACTTGATGAGGAATTATTAACGAAGAACACGACGAACCCTCCAGTTGTTGATGAAACCAACACCGCAAGTACACCAGTTGAAGGCGCTGAAGGTTCAGTTAACAACCCACCAGTTTATGGGGGCAAAATCGGGTATGGCAATTTCACGTTTGAGTTTTGCATTGTTACGCAATGCCTACATTATTATTTAAAACGTTTAAAAAATATTATTGTCAGTTTTTGTTTTATATAGAAGAAATAAACATGTATGGTTCTCATCATCCTAGCACTTGTTTTATTTTAAATTCAGTTTAATAGCTGTTTGAAAATATAATTAACAAAAAAGTACATTACAAAAATAATTCAATTGCCGACAATTTATTTAAAGCATATTCATTAGTAATTGCACATGCAAGTGAATTAGCATAATATGTTACTCAGGGATAAAATGCCAGCATGTACATCAAATTGATCCGGATATAATTTTCTTCTGCTTACACCACTTTTATAATTTTGTTAATGCTTAGTTCTCCAATATGGGTAAAAGTTAGGTGAAGTTATCTATTAGTGTCCTGTATTGACGGCAAAGCTCCAAAACGGTCCAATGACTTATTTCGTGACGGTTAATATTTTCAACCTTCGACGAACTTTTCTTTAAATCACCGTAGATTTTAATATCCACTTTCACTTCTCTTGTCTTTTTCCCTCCAAATTATGCTGCCCAAGTTTATTTATACCCAAGCGTTTGGGTACAAAAATGAATGAATTTCGTTGTATGGTTAGAGTGCAGGAAATAAACAAAGTTTTAATGCATTTAAATGATATAAGTGTTGTGTTGGCTTCTCATATCCAACACATCATAAATAGGGAAATACATAACACATGGTACATTTTGAAAGAGTACCTGAAGAAGTCATAATTAAAAATTTAGTGTACCAGACTAACCTTTAGCTTCGTATCAGTTATAATTTGGATCTCGATCTATTTAGCTTTTACACGTGCTACTCGCTTAGTATTAAAATTAACGCCGGCAATGGTAAAGCTCCGAAGTTGTTTTTAGTAATGATAACAATAAGACGTATTACGTCAACAAGCGAGCATTTGGCCTGTCGTATTGATTCAAGCTTTATTAAAAAGGAAATCTTAATTACTTTCTAATTGTAGCAAATAAATGGGAAATGAAAGTTAGTATGAATAGCCTTAAAACAATGCAAGGGCTGGCCGTTTGTTCACTAGCATATCAAGAAGAAAAGCAGAAAGTAGCATTGCATTGCATAGATTTGAAAGTTTAAATATAACTGATCTACAATATTACCACGGAGTATAACAATACTAGGCTCTTTATAAACATGACTACAGATACAATGGGGAACAAAACTGCACATTTATTTTTAGGAAGAAATGTTCCTTGTGGAATTTTATTTGTGGAAAATGTTGAAGAATATTCAACGGAAACAGGTTTTATTGAGACCCAGTTGGTGAGCTATAATGCTAGTAACAAAGACCTTACATGGAGAACAAGCTACTTGAGAAAAAGACTAAATTGGAATAAGCTCCGTGTGAAAAAATGCAAATGTGAAATAACCCCGGAAACAAACCTGCTGCATGGGTAACCCAACCTCCATGTGGATATGACTCTTGGAAAAAAGGCCTAGACCCGACATATGAAGCTACCACCTGAATTCAAGGTTTTGGCGTGTTACATAAAAAAAAATTTCTTCGTACGTCTATTCGGAGAAATATATTTCACCACAGCAAGTTGTGAATGTACAAGGTCATAAATCATTTTATTAATTTTAATTATCGCTTTGTTCTGATGGAAATTTTTTCAGCTTTTACACATAATTGAATCATTCTCAAATATATTTTCTGACACTACATCCTTTAACTTTTTCATTTTAAAATTTCAAAATGAATTTGATAATTATTTTCGGGTATGTTACATTCCTATCTATTTGTATACGCCCCACTGTCCAGTATTTTGACAAAACTCCGCACCAGGAAAAGGAGGAACTTGAAACAGGATCTACAAACCAAGTCAAAATTGAACCTTTAGAGATTTTACCATTCACTAGTGAAATTGACACCGGTTATAACCATGGGGAACTGACTGAAAATAACAAAACCTACGCTGAAGGTCAACGTTTTGGTCAACCTACCTTAAACCCCATAGGGTAAGGCACCTCTTGACAATTTTATACGTACTATGAACTCATTCAGTAGTTAATTTCATAAATTAGACAGATAAAACCTTTAATTTTTAATGTTACATTTCTATAGAATTCTATTTTTGTTTATGATCCTGGGAGCCATCGCAATTGTGATATCTGGAGGTATCCTAATTGTGGCTGTAATTAGACTGAACTGTAAAATGAGGGCAAGACAAAGCCAAAGTCCTTAAAGAAGTAAAAGTTTTTTTTCGCTGTAAATCATTTTTCATTAAAAATTTATTTTGCATCTAATTTTCTCTTCTTAAATTCGGAAATGTAACTTCCTGCAATTTTTGAAATCATGAATTAACACTGAAGTCAAGTATGGTACCCACGTCATAACGTAAACTATTACATTCCTGTTGATAATTTACAGGTGCTTATTAATGTAGTAGAGATAGCAGTAACTTTGCAAAGTTATTCATACTCCTATTTTCATGGGATTCACTTTCAAAGTCAAACGTTGTGTCGTTTTTGTTTTGTCTTTATCAGACAGTCAAATTTATCTTTAGGAATATTTTCTTTGTTTTGCGACTAATAAACTGTTTACCTTTTTTGTAGTTGTTTCGATTGGATGGTGAAATTGGTTTACAAATTATTTTCATTTAAAATTTATTCATTTACTTTTAGAATGATGCTTTAACGTTTGTATATGTGAAGCCATTTTAAGCTTGTGTATACACTGCGCCCGCGTGGACTAGGGAACCGTAAACATTATTATGACTTTAGTAGTATACGTAAAATAATTTTTTCAGTACAACACCGGTAAGTATTAGCTAGGTATTTACTACTGTCTAACGAAAAAGGCGTTCATTTGAATTTCTGGGAGCAGGAAAATCAGCTTAAGATGCCGTTATTTTGTTAGTAATTTTTACTTGTTGCATTACAGCCAAGTTGCTTGAAAATCCAAGTGTCTCGCAAGTATGAAGCTGTTTTCAGGTAATAAATGGTTGCAGTCTTGTTAGACCTAAAAACTCTCAAGTTTTATTTCTAAATAGGCAGTATACAGTGATAAGAATGGATGATCACGTAACCAAGAATGTTTCAACGTACTATGTTACATGTTTAAGTTAGTGTACATAGCACTAGGTATGTAATATTATGTTAGCAATAATTTCATAATGACCCAGAGGTAAAGTATTGAAATGGAAATCGTCAGCGACCCATCGTGGAAATTAATTCTAAAATTTTCGTTTTATTTATTGTACCAAAAATGTACGTCGTATTAAATTATGAGTGTAATTGGTTGCAAATCGTGGCGGAGGGAAGCAGTCTGGTGATAGTGTGTAGCTGATGAGTCCGAGAACATTTTTTATTCAAAAAGGATGGATTTATCCTTTAGTTGTCTATTAACAAATTGATGATAACTAGGCTTAGCCTGGATTGATTAGGGTTGGTTTTAAGCACATTCAAAGCTTATTCATACATGCATATTTTATTTGCATTCATACAAGCCCGAATTAATTCTGTCAAGCTTTGAATTCAAACAGACAACTGAGTCGTCCTATCCGATTACTATTGGCGGTCCATATGGATTCCCGTCGTTTGAGACAGCTATTGTAGAGTAGAACAGTGTTGTTAGTGTATTTTTATTTTCTCCCATTTCTGTGTAAGTATTTTGTTGGTGCCAGCGTATTTTGTGACATTAATTTAACCTCTCTAAGAGGTACTTGACTTTGGCATTTCGCCTATTGTAACTTCTCGTGTTAGTTTATGTGACTTGTTGTATAGTTCTTACCGTCTTAATCATTTTTAAAATTGTTGAATTATGTTTCTAGTGACTTATTGTGCTCGTGTTTTATATTAAAAAAGCATGTAATTTGTATTCCATTTTTTTACAACAATTGTTGCTGCGCTGCCGCGTTTCTTTCTGTCTGTTAATTACCAAAGTTCATTTCATCGGTAACCTTCAACCATAATGGGTAATTCATTGTATCGTGCGCACGTAGTAACCATTTATTGTATTTTTTGTACGTATATTTCATTTGGAAAATTGTAAAACGTAACCCAATTTGTAATTCATTTCACTTCTCTCCAGAAATCCTGAGTGACAAGACGTTCAGCTCAGCGAGTCTGTTAAATAAAAGAATCAAGTCACAAGTCAACTGTGGTTCCTTTAGTTATTTGAGAGAGGTCATCGCATCAAGAATAATTAGTCACTGTACCAGCATCT
>JAHZNB010006805.1:0-12188 GCA_027744295.1 Callyntrura guangdongensis | reverse complement strand
GACATATATGTCCGTATGGCGGACATATTAGTCCGCTTCAGATGCGGACATATATGTCCGCCATACGGACATATATGTCCTTTGGACATACACTGACCTGCGTGCATGGTGAACGGTATATTTCAAATATATTGCTGTACTTAACCGGGTACAACTGCCCACTGGTTGACTGGTATAGTAGGTAAACGTAAAAATTTATGCCAATTGAAAAGAAACACTGTATCTTACCTATTAAACCAACAAATTAATAATGAATTAGATGATAAATTTTATGAATTATTATTACGAAATTTAATATACCAATGTAAATAATTTTTGGTTAGCTAGCACTTGTGAGCATCGGCTCTACATTAAAGAATATTTTATACTAGCTACTACTAGTCATAGTAACTTTATTAATGCACCGGTAGATTCGGAAAATAAAGAGTCATCCATCATCATGATTTCGCTAATTACATCGTTTTGTATAAAGTTAAATGTTTCCTAACGTGTAAGGAAAGTGACTATTCAACTTGTTCGTTGGAAATATCTTATTAACAAAAATCAACGTGTTTAACAACATTTAAAAAATGCATTAGATTAAGATATTGCATAAAAATTGGTTGATGGAATACCTACCTACGTCCGGAGAACCGGTAGTTAATAAAATTTATACACGCATCATGCCAAGCCAAACTTATGGATAAGAATGATATGCAGTGCTTACGTGTTTCGTGTGTGGCACATTTCAAGATAATATTATTGTGTAAGGTGCGTGATGCGTGCAAACCGAGCTGATGAGCTCACAGTCTGTCGTCGTCTTGACATGAAAAGAATAATAAAAATGATGACTTCGACGCGTAGTTGAGCTCTGATTTTGATAGCGTGTGTATGTATGTAATGACATAATGAAGTGGATTAAATAAATTCACCACTGTACAATTATCATACTTCTACCAACAAATATGCAGGTAACTATATAATGACTACAACCTGTTACCCAAGGTTACTAATTGCCTTCTCGCCTTCCCTACAAACCCCAAAATAATACGCTAAGTAAACTTCCAATTACTAGTTAATTTAAGACTTTGTTCCTATCATATAGCTTGAATAAAATTTAAAAATTAAACAGATGGTTTAGCTAAATTTGTATTTACGCACAATCATGCTTTACTTTTAGGTTCACATTTCTTACATACTACTCAAAGATCGAATTTTACTTTTCTTAATCGATATCCACGCACGCAAAACCTTCTTATAGCGGGTAATAATGTTCTCTTACACCATGCATGAGTGTGTATAATATTAATGTGTAAGTCATAGGTAATTAATTGGTTGTTCAAAAGTTGTTGGTTTTTAAGAACATTGAAATTGAACATTGCATTGCACGCACTTGAAAATGGGGTGAAATGATACGTAATATTAATACCAACACTAAAAAAATGTTTGGCCCTGCTGCTAGATTTTTTACTGCTGCCTGCTTACTACTACTATACTATCCATAGCATATTACATCTGGTTACGCATCGTCGAATAACTAGAAGCATTCAAACCGGACAAGAGACAAGTCCTTTAAACTTTAAATTTTAAACAACGTAACGTCAAAAAAGATAATAAACCTACAACCTTTGTGGTAACTATATGAATCTGCCTGTGTGCAATCGAGTCAGATATTGAAAATGTTTCAGTGACTTTTAAAAATATATTTACATACCTACCTAGATAGGTATATGTGCATAAAGGCTAGCACGGGACAAGTAGTCCCTATAACAATGCCTTGCCCACAAAAATCCTGAAGCGGTTTTAGTCTTCGTGTTGATAGAATCAATGAAATGCAATTGATCAGAATATTGAGATACATTTCAGACTCGTTCGTCTTTACTTTGTGATAGTTTTCAAATAAATAATTTTGACTGACTCCTTGAAATTACTTCATTATATTCGCACATATCTGAAGTAAGATTGGATTTTGATTTTACAACAGCCTGATTACCTAAATACGCATTTAATTCATTTATCCACAAAGCCTTTTTCATGCATTACATATTATCTTGTGTCTAGCAGTAGCCCAAAAATTATGCCATATTATGCAACTCTACTGTAAAAAAATAATATGCAAGGCTATTTGCATAACTGTTCGTCCGTGCAAATTTTTTAAAAGACTCCTGTTGATGACAATCGTGTAGAGACAACTACTACTACTGGTAATATTGAGGCATCACTACAGTCTCTTTAAACTGCAAATGTAATGCATCCCTAGTAGATGCTTTAATACAGCATTAGCTTCACGATTCGACTGTTTTCTCCCCTAACACATTACATTTAAAAGAAAGGTGATGTTGATGATGCAAGACAAAAGGCACTTAAAAATATAATAATGCTTATAATAATATCTCGACATTGAAATAGCCGCCAATTGAAACGAAAGACAGGTTTGTTTTTTGTGAGTGCCATTTTTGAAGCTCATGTCTGTCTAGTACTGCTCGTTTTTTCACGTAAACTTTAAAGTTGCACAGTAGGTTCCTCCTCATAAAAGCACAAGCCAAACGGCTGCATGCAGTAAATTCTCAGAAATAGACCTCGTTTATTTACAGCGGTTGTGCTTATAGGATGCAAAACTCATGCTAGTATCTATTAGTAGGTAGAATAGGAATTTGCTTGTACGTAAGTTAAAAATGACTTTGATATGATAATAATGATGAAAATTAAAGTAGTCAAACACAAACAAAATAACAAAACTATGAAGACGTCGTAATTGACATTTTTGTTCAGATGGACTAGGTACTAGTTTAGCATGGTAGGGAAGGGAATTATCTAGCCTAAATTAATTTTGCATCATCGTCAGACAAAGAAAATTGGGGTTTGAATCATTGTATTGGCAGAAGGAAAAGTATTTAATCATATAAGATAATGTAATTTTTCCTCGTTGAAATGGGATCACCAGACCAGACTGGACGCTAGCCTTACTCAACTTTGAAAAGTAACTGGATCACCGACTACTTAAAAACTTATAGGTATTGATAACAAGAGACTACTTCTTTGAGACGTTGTTACACACATTCAAAAATATCAGCTTCAATATCAACCGAGCCTTGCTTCGGACGAATCCGAGAGAAAAATGAGTTGAAGCTGTTTACCTAACTTAGGCAGACGAGATGGACTGGTTTTGATAAATTGGTATCAGGTTGAAACAATTATTGAATTAAAGATAAGTGAGTAAAATCACTTTGACCAATGGTTGCTTTTTTAAATTGCATGAAAATCATGGTGTTATGGCAATCGGGATTTAGAGTTCGAAAGTATTCATTTGCAACATTAAGGTTTTTTTATACGTTAGCATCATTTCGACCAATAATACCAATTTACCAGCAATACCAAAATAATACCAGCAAAAACGTTTACCAAAACGCATTGCATTGTGTGATGAATTTGTCAACAATACCAGTTAGTTTTAAAAATGGTTGAGCACACAAACGAAACATTATTCATAGGGTAGGTTTCGCTCTGCAGCCGAATTAGTTTTTGAAGGATGACAAAATAACGTCTTTCGGTGAATCCGTTTAAAAAAACATTTTACAGCACAGCTTCACACACACGCACACACAAGTAGCATTATCCGCTTATTTTTACTGACCATCATCGGATTGCATTGCTGCTACGTGTCCTTAAAATATACGAATGAACTCTTATTGTAGGTTGTCTGCTAAAAGTGATTTATGTGCTTTGCCGATCAGCGATTTACAAACATGCATTACGGACAGACCTCTTGTAACGTTAAATTCATGTTTTCAGACGAGATCATAACACCTTCTGGTGTTTACCAGAAAGATATCTTTTTAGTAACTGCCTACACATATTTTAAGTAATTATCTTTCTTAATGATGTTACAAAAAGTCGAACGACACAACCATGAGAAGAACATAAACGGAGAAATACGGAAAAGCCCTAAAAGTATTTTTTTCTTGTTTTCTTTAATTTGCAGGTGCTTACCAAGGCATTCTGTAAGATGCATGCAGTGAGTACTAAACGATAAAATTTCCGTGATGATACGTCTTTCATCATATAGCACATAATATAAGTATTATATATTTATGTTTAAGCAGAAACTATAATAAAATAAATGCCAGGATGATAGTGATTATTGCCATCATTGCCATGCTCACCTTGGTGCTGACAAACAGTAAAATTTGGCTTTTTGATTTCTTCAATGCATATTATGAAGTTAATTATGTGAGGGAGGGAAAAGTACAAGGACCTCGTTTTTATGACTGCCCTTTAGTTGAGCAGCAGTGGTGTTAACAATAACAGGAGGCGGGAGCTCATAAAACGAAGTTTTTATTTGTCTATTGACTTGAGCTGAGCGAACTGAAAAAAAATTAACGGAAGTGAAAAGAGGTAGCTTCTGAAAGAATACGGGGCATTTCAATTTGGCAATAATATCCTGACGGTATAGTTACTGTACTTCACTTCATTTTTATCGCAATTCCATACAACTGATTAACATTAAAATTTAACACTGTCTGCACGCAAATGTTCCACTGGAGTGACTAGTAATTAAACAGCGTTAAAACATTGGTCATTCTTTGACCTTAGTTTTCAAAAGGGACTCTCAAAGGGTGATCTTTGCCGGGCAAAGATTACTGTCTTTTTACAAGCGATACCATCGTCGTCAAGTAATTAAAAACAACCAACTCGTTACAAAACAAGGAAATGCGTGTTTAAAATTTTGCGAGAAAGAAATTATTTGCTTTTACAATTTGCATGGTTAACACTAACTGCCACTTACTGACCAGGGAAAATTGTGTTTGAAGGTAGAAGCTTTGTCTACTTTATAGAACCTAAAATAGCAGTTAACTTAAAAGTAAAAGAAACTGCGTATAACCGTTTAATGGTTTAAATTTCAAGTTCAATTATGCAGTACGTCAGCACCGAATACGAACGATGTTTAAATTTCCGCACAAATATAGTAAATTGTCTGTGGTATTGCTTGATGAATAATAATGATGAATAGGCAAGAACTAATGTGACTACAGGAAGCATTGAAATCGCTCTGATAGTGTTCATCCATTTTAAGCAGGACGAGGCCGTGTGGTTCAACACAGTAAAAAATGTTGCCTCGCCAAGTTTACTCGTAACGCGTCGGGATCAAGACGCAATCAATATGCGAAAACTATCTCTCTGGGCTGTCTCCAAGAAGATAAACGCAATTTCTAAAGCCGCATGAACAGCCCTAGAATCAAAATAAAAATGCAAATTTGTGAAGAAAAATACTGCTCTAATTACTAAAGCCAGGCATTATTATTATCATTCATACGGCATTCTAATCAGTAACATGACGCTGACATTCAACCAAGCCTTCATTGGGGTATAAACGTTTCGTAAAACCATGCACTACTACTAATACTTGTGTACAAGTACAACCCAGTTCGCTATTTTACCAGGAGATAAATATAAGTTAGTCAGACAAGCCAGACCAGAACTTCAAACGAAATTTTCATCAGATACTTTCATGTCCTTTGTAGCAGTATCTACATCTTTTGAAAATTTATGAGTAGATTAACATTAGGAGGAAAAGGATTAAAGGGTACTGTCTTGTGTCCATGCTGTAGTAAATCATCATCATCTTCTTCTTCATCATTATCTTTTTTTTCTTTTCAAGGGTTAATGTGCTGTAAGCTTTGAGGGTTCTTCTAAAATTGCAAACTTCTCCTGCAAAGAAATCAACGGCTTCCTTCATATATTGAAAAATAGTTTTTAAGGAATAGTCCACCAATTTATTCCACGTCAGTGCAGTGTAATCTTATTTGGGAAAGAGTGCTGAGTATTTACCCTGCTGATGATAACGCTCGCTTATGTGATGTAACGATTTTATAACACGCCCGCCATCTTTCCCCTCCTCGCTCTCAATTTCTCAATAGAAAGGTTCGATGTGGTGCATTAAACCTTTCACATTCACATACATGCCTGTACACGATGTTCTCGGGACATATGTATGTAAGTTATCTTCTCCGAACACATATGTGCTGAAAAATGCGTATTATCTTATAAACGTTTAGTTAAATGTCTCTTTTTCTTCTAGCAGACACAGAATATAGTAAATCGCAATGTTGCAAAAAATATTGCAATGATTTCATCTGAAAAACATGTATCGCAGATCGAGTCTAGCATTCGATATGACATGAGGATAAGGAATAAGGAGTTTAGTAGGTATTATTTCTAATCTGGACGGACGTTGGCCCGCAGTTGTGTAAATAGAAGGAGAAAAGACAATATAATGTAACCGTGAACGCTGCTACCTGCTGCTAGCCATTTCAAGCCCTACCATAATTCATTTACTTGACTTGGTTGACGAGATGGTAGTACACAGACACACTCCCAAGCCAATTATACACTATACGCATTTGTACATAGGTATGTGTGGACTTATTGTTAGTGCAACTTTCGTAAAAAAAACTCTTGTAACCAGTACAAGTAGTAGTGGTGGTTGGTGGGGTGGTGCATGGCATTAAGTGCATTTTTTTCCTGTGAAAAGAACACAAACTTACAGCAGCAGCATGACGAGTAACAACTAGGCGACTACAACTACACGAGAACAAAATAGTGGGTTCAATGTTTAAAAAACTTACAATTTCATCGGGGCTGTTGCCTAAACTAGCGTTCATGGTTATATCTAAATATGACTGATGACGAATTACACCATGCTATCCCTTTTCCTACAATACGTATGCCATATGCAAACACTGAGATGATATATCAACGACAGAGTGCCTTTCTCAGGCATTTTATGGAAAAAACGCAACCCTCAACACTATAATAATGTGTGCCATGAAAAGCACTTGCTTCATTTTCCTACCTTTATTTTGTTTGTACGGCAATTTTAAGGGAAGGACTAGCTCTCCCACATCTGTCTATGTGCACATTATGTGATGCAATTTACCTGTGATAGTTGGTCCTACTTACTTCGCTGTTGAGGTATCCCCCAACCGCACGCACAGGTTCTCGGTTTTAACTTAACTAGGCCTGTCTGTACGAGAACTCGCAGCGTTAACTAGCATTGAGGATACGTCGCCTTGTGCGCTTAAAAGGCACTGCCAGTGCATTAGTAATATCAAAAAGAAAGACTGACGCTGGGTTTGAAGAGGTATCATACATAAGGCCACGAAAAGAGAATCTGAATGAAGCAGAAAGAAAGAGACATTCAAGGCGACTTTGTTCTCAGCTATCAATTCACATTCTGCTCTTGGTCAAGTCTCACGTACACTTCGTGAAGGCCAACGGCGCTGACGAGCAATTGTAATTTTGCTTTTCACAAAGACTACTGAAGACAAAGAAATAGAGGAAAAAGAACTGTTTTCCCGTATTGAACACTAAGGCTTTGGTTATTTCTGGGCCAATGTGATACACATTTTCACGTTTTAAACTTTAACAGTGCCACAATAGTAGACAATTCAAAAATTTTGGAGTGAAAAGTTAGAAGAAATCAATTTTTTATACACAATTAGATTTGAATAATCGAGGTACGTTGTATAAGTGTAGAATATTATTTACACATTTTTTTGTTAAAAATACGTCACAGTAAAAGACAATGTGGTGCATAACAAGTGGTTTTGTCGTGGCCGTTCTACTCGGAACGGCTACGGCACAGTATTCTGTGGTAAACTGTCCGGCTGAAGACGCAACGTTTGAACTGATAACAGGATGGATGTACAGTGCTCCACAAGATATTCTCGAAACACGTGCTGGAACTTTGCAGTTGGCCGAGTGTGTGGAGGCGTGCAAACTCAATTTGTCCTGCCAAGCTGTCAATTTCGAGACAGGACTTTGTGTCCTTTTCAAAAGCCAAGTGGGAGACAAATCAGGTAAAAAAAAACTGTTTTCATTTCACCGCAAAACATGCACAATTTCATGGGCATTTTTTACCAGGTCATCAGTAACGCTATATTCGAAAGTCATACATTAATCTTTAACATTAGTAAATGGTACGTGTTTCTGAACCTCGTCCACAACTGAACCCAGTATTATCGTTTAAGATGAATACATATGCTAAATCATTTATGAGGGATTAAATACATCCAAACTCAGAATTAGGGGTGCATCTCAGACGACAAGTCAAATATTAATGTGTTAATTCCATGCTAATTATTTTTCTAATACGTTTATATGGGTGGTGAAAAGTATGCGTTATCCTTAATTCCTGTGTTCATCACCACACACCCACCTTCTCTCTTGCCTCGCCTCCATCAATGCAAAATGCATCAGGCGAGTCACTCATCAAGCGTTGAGCTGACACAGATAGGTATTACTGGTTATAGGATTACATCGGCAATATTACACCTGACCTTCAAGCCTATTTTCTCATAAAAGCAAATGTTCGCCATTTTTCATTTTTCGTATTGCATCTACAAGTTTAATTCGGAAATGATGCATGTTCAAAACAGCAGCAGTAGTAGCAAAGAGGATTTACGTCACGTACCTATATGCAGTTTTATGTACATTACAACGGAGCAACCAAAGAAACAGCATTTCCTACCAAGCATTAATTTATAATCTATTCACAAATCGCACTTAAATGTTTTACTAGCTTCCTAGTTGATATTGGTCATGACTTTGTAATATTTTGAATGCTATCTTTGCAAAAATATCGCCCGTGCTGCGATATCATTGTTTTCGTGTTTTAGGCAAGTTGTAGCGGGACATCAATCAAAAGGTCTGTTACCTGCGTATCCTGCAACATAAGATACCCCATCCATAAAAATAATAACGATGTTAACAAGCATCATCATATCAGCAACAACATCAATGTTATTAGGAATCGCCATAAACCTTAATACACAGAAAAGTTTGAATGGCAATTTAACGAATTTAATGAAAGGGTATTTTTAAAGAAAGAAGGTTAAACTGCATCGTGTTTAAAGGATCCTATATTATTGTCATCCGAAAGCTTTTTCCTTGTGTGATGATGCGTTGCTTTCGTTCCATTCAACTCGGCAGCATTGAGAACCAACAATTTTCAAAACCAAGAAAAGTAAACCACCATAGTAGCTCATTAAGTAGTGATTTCATGGGAATTGGAGAGCCTTATTTGCTTAAACTATCTTTCTGGGAGCCGTTAGCTTTAAGGAGTAAGGCAGTAGGCTCTCTAGTTGCAGCAGTAACTACACGGACTTCCCTGATGCGGTATAAAATGACACCACCCTGTACCAGAAACAGTACGGCATCCTAAACTCTTCCTTGCAACATAACATGAGTGCATGTTATTCATAACAAAATGGTATGGTATTAAATTTACACATTGTAGTATGCATTAATAATTCGCCGTCTAATAGACGTCACCTAGTCACCTCCACAAGCAGAAACGACTTTATTTTTTTAAATAACACATGCATTAGCTTCATATATTATGATCTTTTCTAATATTCGCATACGTACGCAACCCCCAACGAATGAAGAAGGGTGTGTGGCGAGCCATCCTCCATTTTTCACATTATCATCCTTTGCAGTCATTCTCTCGGTCATGCATTCACATTTTTCGTTCATATATATTTTTTGTGACTGATCACAACCACTACGCAACGCCACACTAAAGGTAGTCAAAATGTTTGCATATGATTTTACACTCATCCCTGCCTGCGTACCCAGTTCACCCTTTTTGTGGTCTTGCATGTTTTTTTAGTGAAAAAATACAAAGATGCAAAAACATTTTCGAAGGAGGAAGTACGTAAACTGTGCTTTCGTTGTGGACGGAAAAGAAACCTCGTGGCAGAATAGAGAAATGATTTCAAATCTACTCATGCAAACTGTGTATGCATACATGAATTGTTGACAGAAAAAAAGGCAAAAACTGATTTCTTTCACCTTCTCGTTCATCTATTTAAGTTATTACGTTACAACTCTATTGCATGCACTTTATACAGACCAACAAGTCTATCAATTCGACGTCAAGATCAGTTTTGAGAGTTGTAAGGGTATGTCATGCAACATGCGGCATGTGCGTAGTTTCATGTTTGTGTGCATGCCAGTGATGTACGCACAACGAGAAAAGTGCTTGAGAAAAAAATTTCACAGCTTTCGAGGTCAACTTTCTGGTTGTTTTGATATATAATCTATGCTAAATTGTATACCTAGACATGAATATAACTGACCATATTATTAAAGTACCATACAAAATGCATTTTTGGTCAGTAATGCTAATAAAGTATATCATGTGTGCACTCCTTAATCATCCTCATCATTGTTGTTTGCGAGTCCCTCACTCTTTGTAGTTTGTACCCTGCAGAGGAAGTACCACCTTGCTCAACTCCATCATATACACATTTGCACGTCCTGTGCGTGTTGTTTTGGAAGAGAAATGCACAGTTAGACTTCATATTGTTAGTAGTTACATAATTTTGGCACAGTTGTCGACATAGATTAAAACGCCTTTTCTCCTTTTTTAAAAAAATGAAACTTAAACGAACAATATCTTACTTTACCGAAAATAATTAAATACGTTAATTATCATAATAATGAAATCGTTTACGTGTTTGTAAAAAGAGGAAGAATACGAATGAGGATTTGTAATGAAACGCTGAATTTAGCTGAAGCCATCAGTCTGTTTAGTGATTGGGCGTACAGTGTAATTTCCATGAGTAACATTGCATTATAATGATAATGGTTATTATCTGGGATGAGATTCACATAATTTAATGCAGACGCCAAAAATATCAGGCTCCATTTGCACTCTTATTTCTTTCTTGTTTATAGTTAAGGAAAATACAGCACTAAGTTTCTCCATTCTCCTTTTATTCAATCAAGGTGAAAAAAGACATGAGTCTCATAACCAAATTCCTGACACACACAATGAGGATGGCCAACGGGATTTTATTGTTTATTGTAAATCTCCTTTAGTTTTTAGTCATGCAAGCCTCCTATGACAGCGTCATGTTGATGGTGGTGGTGGTGGCAGTAAAAGTAGTATAAGTCAATGTGGTATTAACAGCCAGTGATGATGGTGTGCAGTAGTAGTAGTAGTAGTAGTAGTAGTGGTGAAGTAAGAACGAATAATATCAATAATACCTACTAAAAAAGGCAATAATGTGACTTGCATACAACAACAATAATACAGTTTAACTACATGGACTACGAATAAGTAAGTAGTGTCGACTTGACCAGTAGGTTTTCAGTAAAGTTGTTGTTCTTCTTTTTCGCTGACTCTCGTCATCGTTCTTTTTTCTCTCCTTTATTTGCGTTCAGTTGTTTTGGCAGGCCATTTGGGCAAAGATTCAAAGAAAGCATACAAGCCACTCAGTCAGTCAGTCAGTCAGTCAGTGAAGCAACGAGTTAAATAGCAAGATGCAACACGTAGATAACAATGTATGTAATACATGCATAAGCGCAAAAAAATTGTTTCATTGATCTCCCAGTTTTCAGTACAACTTTTGTTCGAATCATACATAAAAAATAATGTGATGATGAGAGAGCCAGGATGACAAGGCTAGTGTCAGCAGTAGATACTACTACCACTGTAGTTACTCGACTGTTTTTCTTTAAAATTCTGATAAACTACACAAAATGCACACACGAACTGACTCACTTTTGAAGACGCGAGATTTCATGACCTCAAGAATTATGTATTGCAAAAACGTTGATGGCGATGATACTGGTATATTATGCGGTCGTGTTGTTGCAGATAGAGTAGGCAGTAGGTAAGGATTTGGATAATGATGACAATATAACAGAATAAGTAGTGGCACTCTCCGAGTAGTTACAGGTGGTCAGTAGTGGTTGGCAGTGTAAGTTAATAAGATGTTTAATATGCAGTAATATGCACCTTAATTGTAGGAATGTGAAACTGTGCAATGTGACACGCAAAGTTGTGTCAGTGGATGCAAATTTTTTGACAAATACAGACAGATTATAATGACTGCTAGGTGGGTAGAAGTACCATACACGTAACAAGGTAGAATTCCTTGTGATACATGATTTTTTTTTTAGATTTTATAGCACAGGAGTATAATATTAAGGAGGTAACATTGCACCGGGAATAAAGAGAAAGGAGATGATGAAACATTGATTTGGCATGTCTTGTGACGGGATTTTTGTCCCGATATAGCTAACAGGCTGAGTTACTTAAAGTAACTGCATGTCACCACCACCACACACCTATTGCAAACTTTTAACAAATTCTGCGGACTGTGGCAATTTTCTCGGTGTTCGAGGCACGCTTTCGC
>JAHZNB010006804.1:0-12467 GCA_027744295.1 Callyntrura guangdongensis | reverse complement strand
TTTATGCACGAGCCTTCATGTATATTTGTCCCTGGACAAAAATCCATAGTGTTATATCCCATTTATCCACTCATGTCGCGCTTAGTTCTTGTCCATTTCTAGTTACAAAGTTGTAAAACAGTCCCACCTGAACAACAAAAAGTAATAACTAGTAGTGAAAAATAACGTTACCAATTTGTGTAATTAATTTTTCCCAGACTCCAGAAATATCTGTGTGCACTTTTCCCCCTAACACCAGTCTATCGTGAATATGTTTTTGTGTTATTCATATTAATTTTGAGTTCCAATTTAAAAAATTAATACAATTGGCCGTTAAATGATGTCCACAAGCAAGGAAAAATGTTTGGTGGACATGCTACCAACAAACCGAAAAATTATACAATATGACCAGTCGAATCGAAAGAGTTTATACATGGTACCCTATTTCAACTTTATCTTTTATCTGGGATTCTTCCCCTTTAAACTGGAATTTGACAGGGGAAAGAACAAGTACTTGGAAAAAACGTACAAAGCACAAAAAGTAACCGACATTAAGATAAACTAAAATTAATTATGCGTCAAATCACTATACTTCAATTGCACTTTTATGTTATACGTATACTTAAACATTTTCAGGTATGCTGTGCTCTCCTGCAATCTACTTCAATCTTTTATATGTCATTCTATGCGTTTTCTGCACTTTATAAAATCATGAGTTGTCTCTGTATCTCCATCAGATCAACTAAAACCGACCAGCAAATCAATCTTATTGACGCTGTTAGTAGTTTAGGTGTAATTTATTGTTCGTCATTAATTACTTACAATAGCTGGAGGCATCGACCACTTTTTCTGGAAGCAATCGAAGCAACAAGGGTGACCTGCAACAGCCAAATTCACTTTAAAATTATCACTGGCGTGGTAACATCTTTTAAAATTTAATTTGAACATTTTATGCGCAATATTCTATGATGGAAGTTGAGTTGAAAGCCTTACAAAGTTAATGAAACAGTTCAAATTAATTGATGGCCTGTTTAATTTGTGTGTACAAAATTTTAAGGTCTACTGCTGTTCTGCACTTCTCATCATGTTTATTGCGGTAGTAAATTGGTGCAGTATTGTTCAGCATTATAATAATGGTATGGAAAAAGAGAACAATCATTGTTGGTAAATTGATTCAAACTTTAAGAATACCTCTATCGAAACATGTATTACTCATTGTCACAAATAGAAGGAAAAAGCGTTTATGAAACAACGTGGAAGAGCTACATCAACGTAACCAATCCGAATACCACGTTCGACTTGAACTCTACCATTTCCAGTGTCATTACAACGATTAGTATAATGCTTCACGTATATTTGACCTTTTTCTATGCTGTTTGCCAGTCCGTATTTATAATTTTGACTGTTACACTAAAGCACGTTGGTAATGAATTTGAGCGGCAGTTGAGAACATTGGGCTATTGCAAGAGGACAGGATTTTGTCAGGTGTAACAAATAAAATGATGACATAAATGTTTGACTTTCAGTTTATAAAAATCTTTTAAGAATTGTTGTCCTGTGTTCCTTTTAGGGAATGGTCCTTTACAAAAGTTTGAAAGTTACCACGGAGTTATTTAAAACAACTTTTGGGAATGCTCTCGTAGGATTTTACATTTCTGCCGTCAGCTATTTGGCCCAGGCACCTTATATTCTTTTGGGAAGTCGAGGAAATCTGGAAAGAATGGTAATGATATACTCGGTGCTTGGCTCAATTGTTTGGGTTGTTGGAGCTGATTTTCATTACCACGCCCGAAATGCTCTGGTAAAATGGATAGATTATCATAGTGACTTGACGAGCCTTTCTTCGGATGATCGATTAAAGCTTCTCTTGGTTTCTGGTGAAATTACATCCAGCGAAATAGGCACTATTGCATTTTCAAACAAGTGGTTTGCCATGACATACAAGCATTTAAGCTCGGTTAGTACTAAAAATCAAGTTAATACTGATACTAACTTTTCATATTACAACGTGAAGAATATAAACATGTGCAACTACTGAAAGAGAACCGTCGACGCCAAACACCCATCTTTGAAGAGCTATTGATCAAAATTCCTTTTCCTTCAAAAGTTATCGTGTGCACAGACAGAAAGGAACGTAATCTGAACTGATGACTCTTTCAGTAGTTAATAAACTATAAACTTAAACTTTCAATTCAAGGTGCATCCTTACTTCAACATATTGAATTCTTTTTAAGGTGAATTACCCCACATCTTTTTTTATTTTTTCTCCAACAGATGATTGGCTTGATTGTGACTTATGGAATTATTGTGTTTCAAATCAATAACGTCACTACTTAATGGTGTATCTTTATTTAACCAGAATGACACTTAATTAAAATGAACATCATTGTGTGTTAATCGTTTGAACTTATCAATAAATACCTACATACAAAAAACAAGTAAAGGTTAAGCGACAGTAAAAAAATTTGATAATCCATATAAATTATATATACAGTAGATTACATAGCTCGCATAAATATGAATTCGATTTTCCAATAGCGACGCAACGGTAACAGTTGCCATAGACCATAACTATAATAGTCAAAGATAATAAAACTGAATAATGAAGTATTTTTTAACCCAGAACTATAACTCCACCCTTGCTTCATTGCATGCATAACGTTTGACAACATTCATTTCTTATGACAATAAATGGAGCTGTTGGGCAAGACCATTTCATATAAGAGAATGATGCAGAATGACGGAGGAAACAAGGTATCTTTTATTCACCTTTCTTGCTAGGTCAGTTTGTCACAACAAAACCATATAATAGTAAACATCTAAAGGTACTTGACCGGAAGCTGTTAGTAGGAAAAGAGGTACACGTTATAAGTATATAAGGTATCGCCCATAAGTTTCAAATTTCATTGAGCAAGTGCGTATATGAGCTTTTGCAATGGCCATTAATTACTCACACAACAAAAAAATATTTCACAAAAATTGTTTCCTTGTTTCCACCACCTGCCTGTAGTAATATTCATCATAACCACTACTTGTTGCAAATCGAAATCATTTACTATTTGCTAGTAAATACCTTGGTTGCAAATGAACTTTCCATGCCAAAGTGTCATTGGCATAATGCAATTAATATTATCATTAATGTCAAATCATAAAACTAGCAAACAAATGACTTTTTGTCGTTCGCCATCCTTTTACATTGTATTTTCGCATTATGTCTGCCTTAATAATCTGTTCCATTTGGACTTTTCTAATTACCCTAATTCATTACCGGTGAAAGCAAAGTAAGCAAACTAACGGTGAGTAATACTCTTTACCAATGGGAACGTTTTTTGAGTGGTTTTCTCGCAATATGTAGCATACTAGAGTTTTCTAATTTTGCTGCTACAACTTTCGAAAGAAGTTGATTCTAGTGCCTTGCGAAAGGTTGTGCAAAAAAGTTGGCAAAATGGCTTTTGTAGCAAAGAAATGTGAAGTTTCTTTGTGTAAACTACGCGTAGAACAGAGTACAGACGAAATGGAATCAGGAAAATGCCGTTCTTTGCAGAAAAGTTTGTACCTAGTTCCCTTTTTCAACTTTCTCTTTTACATGGGATATTCCCCGTTTAAGTTGGAGTTTAACTTGAAAGAGGACAAATATTTTGCCAAATCTTACAAAGTACACCAGGTAAATTGGAATATTTGAGTCGATATTTTCAGGAGATTGACAGGTTTTAAGCCATCAAATTGGTAAACTTTTTTTCCAGATAATGTGTGCCCTGGTGCAGTCAGCAACCATCTTCACCATGTCTTATATAACATGGTATGCACTCTTGGATATCACTAGTAATGGGTCAACCATGAAGTCCAAAATTGGAATTAATATTTTTGATGTCATCAGTAACACTGGAATGGTGGTCACTGCAGTATTTATTACCCACATGACTTGGTGCCGTCAGAAACTCATGTTGGAAGTAATTGAAGCATCAAGAATATATTGTGGAAGCCCTCGAAAATTTCGAGTTGGTGTAGCGTTGGTAAGTACACAACAAAAATAGTATAAATTCATAAAGGAGTTTATGTGGAAAATTCAAAGTTCATTAAAATAAACGCATGATTGTTTATCCCAAAGGTAAACTCCGTCTGCGTAATTGTTTTGCTGTTTGTCGGTATTTTAGACTGGCACATGTTTCAATCTTACTACTATGCTGGGACCTCACGGCAAATGAGGTCTACAGTTGTTAGCTTTATGAACGTTAGCCTGGAAAAGTCAATTCTAGGCCAAGACGATGAGTTACAGAATGTTAACCGTTCCACAACTTTTAAGAACAAGAATGTTTCCGGTTCTATTGACCAAAATGTGGGTGTAATGTTGTTGGCAGCTGTTTGGGTGTATTTGGCCATTTTCTATGCTGCATGCCAATTAGTTTTTATGATTTTGACCCTTACACTAAAACATATTGGGAGCGAGTTTCGAAAACAGTTGAAAGAGCACGGTTTTTGTGAAAGCAACGGATTACATCAAGTAATGTTACAGTTGATTTGTTAACAAAATATTTAAAATGGATTGTTGCTGTAAAAGTATCTTGTATTTTCACTGGCTATGGTACCTCCTGTACAGGGAATCACTCTGTATAAGACTCTGAAAACGACAACGGAACTCATTCACGCTCTTTTTGGAAACGCCCTAATTGGATATTACACGGCTTCGGTTAGTTATTTGGCGGAAGCACCTTACGTTCTATTGGGGCATCGAGGGAATACGGAAAGGCTAATTATGATTTATATGGCATTTGGCATGGCCGTTTGGGTGGCAGCTGCAGAGTTTCATTATCAAACTCGACGTACACTGATGGAATGGGTGGGATATCATTGTGACAGGGAGGGGTTGTCAATGGAAGATCGATTCAAACTGCTTACAATTTCCGGAGAAATTTCTTCTAGCGAAGTAACTACTGTGGCGTTATCAAACAAGTGCTTTCCGGTGACTTACAAACATCTAAGCTCGGTAATGACGCCCCAACTTCAAACAATTACTGCCAGTTATACTCGGTAATAATAAGATGTTTTTAATATTTATTGATATTTTGTATTTATTTTAGATGGCTGGCCTGATGGTCACTTATGGGATTATTGTTTTCCAAATATATAATGGTTCTTAATAATAGGTTAACATTGTTTTGACAGACCTAGATAAGACAAAAAATGAATAGCAATTATCAATCATTTTGGATGAGTTGTTGTTTGTTTGTACACATACAACTTCATTTCTCCTGTTTGTCCATGTCAACAACTGAAATCACTAAATATTGCTATTATTATGCCATCATGAACAAACTTCTCTACAACGAAAGTAGCGTATCTTTTGAATTTAAAATATTATAAAGACTTTTCTGACTATTAAAACGAAACTGTTAGTTTTTCGCCAAATTATTGAGATATTTCAAGCTGAAAGCAAGCTATTTCATATTACTACAATGAAACGAGGAAGCATATTATATCCAAAAAACGTTTGTTGAACCAATTAGGAATGACGTCATACCATACCCAGAGCCCAAATTTTGTGGGAAAAGTTTATTTCTGGTGTCATTTAAAAAAAATCCACTACCTCTTTGTCCAGTTTTAAACAGAACTAGACTCAGCGACGACAGATAAGTAAATTGTTTGAAAACATGTAGACTACAACTGTAGTAGTAGTGGAACAGTTCACAATTTGAGCAGCATAATTAAGGAAATAAAACTTATATGTGATCTTTTAGCTAAATGTTTTTTAAATTCGCTGTGCAACTGTTTAATACATTACCAGCAGTTTGTACATGGCTTCTCCATTTTCAAAGCCATTACTCAAATCGAAAGTTACGAGACCATGTATTGTTACAATTTGTGACATAGTCAATTGTTGTGGATGGATTACATCTGGCCTATTCCTAATTTTCACGTTTTCTGAAACAAATTTTCTTTCACTCTTTCGTGGCCCAACCAGAAAAAAAACTAGTAAAACTTTTACTCTGCATTTATTTAACCCAATTTTATTCAACAAACCACCTTGTTCTGTTTGAGTTAGCGTTGACATTGGGGCAAATTGAGAAAGAGTTTACAGCCGAGTCTAGCTTGAAATTGGGGGATGTATGTGAAAATGTCGTCAAAAAGGTAAGTTTTAATGCGCCCCTAAACACAATACTTATATTTCCAAAGGATCTACATTTTCAATTATTTTTATGTAGGGAGTTGCCTTACACTTGACGTTAAAACTACTCGATAGTTATCAAAAATGTTTTAGGTGTTTTTAGGTGGGTTTATACGTTGCCGCAGTACATGGAACAGATACTTTATGTTTTTGGAGGAAAAGGGGAGATACTGAAAGACCTTTAATATGATGATATGTTTTTTTCAGTAGCGATCTTGGTTGCAGAATTTTACAACAAAGTAATTTAATTTTTGAAACATGTTTAATTATGTTTAAATGCACTACAATGTATAATTGTCACCACAAGTCCAGGTTCATGTTGTTCTTGTTTGGAACACGATTATTCCATAGGTTACAATGAGGCCGAACATCTTTTTGAATTGAAATTTGAAAAAAAAATTAAGCGTTGGGTAAGGCACTTGACCAAAATAACCACCAATCAGCTCCAGAGCCTGGATATGTGCTACAAAATTTTAACTTTAACTTTAATTTACCTACCGAAGTAAGAAACGAATTGGTCACGTGAAAAAACCTACAAGAGACTGCTATCGGGTCCATTTGCTGTTCCTGCTTAATTCCCATTAGTATTACCCATTTTTGAGTAGTCATGTAACCTTCAAATTCTGCTGAATAGTGATCAGCTCCCCTTGCATATGTATTTTGCCATTTACTGCTCCATGAATTACTTGGCAGAGTCGGCAGAGCAATATTGTTTCCATGGTACATGCACGTTTCACACCATTCGAGGATGGACCCATGAACCTTTAAAATTTAAACACGGTTAATTCATAAACTGGCAATATTACATATCTACATCATCCTCTGAATAATTAATTTCATATAATTGCATTGTTGATTGTGCGAAGAAAGTATCAGGTACCGCATTTTGAGCTGTTTACCGAAGCATGGAACTGTGCTGCCGTTATCCAAACCAAATTGTTCATAATTACATAGAACACGGTAACAATCCAATGGTCATCTTGATTATGGCCCAAAATAATATCAGGAAGTTCCCCGTAGTGCGATACGATAAAACAGGAAAACGTCAAAATCTTTCCACCCCACACACGATTAAAAACTCTAACTCTCTCTCGTAACCGATGACATTCCTCCAAACCTTTACCTACATTTCCCTTGCAGTCTATCAGCAAATTATGTCGAAACTTGACGGCCAGCCCGACAAGACTCGCGACGACAAGAAATATAAAAAGGTGATGGGTAAAAATGAAAATCAGAGTGTAAAATATGAAAGCATAGAAAAATGTGTTGAACATAGTCCAGGTTTTCTCTTCGAATAGAATACCAGACGTGACATTGGTGTTGTCCTTATTCATAATGACGCTGAGCCTGCTTGCGTACCTTGGAAATGAGGCGCAATTAATAAATATCGAAACTAAAAAAAGAAGGACCGCTGCAGTTTTTGACTACAAATTAAAATAATTAAAATAATACGTGATGTAATCGTTGTCTTGATGCAATTTGATTTTATGAATGAAATTTCACCTACCGACACGTTCACCCAGTGTAGACGTTTCGATGTCAGGTTTTTGAAAATTAGCGTGTTCACAATAGCAAATATTCCCTCTTTGTCAAACCACAGGGATTTTATGTACAGTGCATGAAGCAGATTTGCACTTATGTGAGCCATAAGGTAAAACAATTTGCTTATCGAAACCGCCGAGACATTTGGCTGATAAGCGTATTGCACGTCCACTGTGACAATACTGTGTACGTAGCCATATAGAAGGACAACATGACTGCATCCACAAATCACCTAAACCCAGAAATTGCTTTTATATAGGAATTTGTTTAGTTTTAAAGAAATTAGACCTGACTTACATTTTGAACCTTGGAGGACTTTAGCAGAAACTTTCCTTTTGAACCATCCCAGTGCAATCGAAAAGGAACAAAGAAAATGCAATAGCAACCATTGAAAAACAACTTGAGAATGGAGAAAGGTTCATCTTCTTCCCTTTTCTCGTTTCCATTCTCTTTATCTTTGAAAATGGAAACTTTATCAATGTGCGCGTGCAGTATTTCTGTAGTTTTCATTTTTAAACTGATCCCTTGTTGTTTTAAACTCACAACTTCGTAGTAGTAAATTCGTAGTAAAAAAGAATGAAAGATGTATGCAGGATGCCCACTGCCTGCATAATTCTACCAATTACTGAATTATTCTCTGGAGGGCCGCCTAAAGAAATTAATTTTTATAAGTAGTATTAATATTCATCATATTCACAATATACAGTTGAGTTTAATATGCAAATAGTGCAGTAAATTATAAACTGGTGCTTAGTCTATTATATGTACATGAACAAATCGATAAGATGTCATTAAAAGGTCTTCAGTTGTTTACAATGACAAACTTTTCCACTTTCTCTAATTAATACAGGTTCTGTTTCACATCGAATCAAACTTCATTTTACTACGTCATTGCCCATTGTTGGCACAAAAAAATATGCAATGTAATTCGATTTTCGTCGTCGAATGCACTTTACTATCGTAACATCGTCGTGATAAAATTAATATACGTATATAGGTAGTTAGTACTTAAAAGTGTGTACAGTGTACTCTTTAGTCTTTGCATTACCTCAAATATTGGTGTTCGAAAGGCTTTGGAAGTTATACATAATTTCAATATGACATTAAAATATTTGTATGGAATCTCAATGGTAATATTATTTTTAATTTAAAGCCCTTGGGTCTTTGTCATTTTATTTACAATGGAAACATTTTAATATACTTTATCCGGTATTTTGCCACAATTTTCGGAAAATGAAGCAAAGAAAACACGTTTATGGAAGTAGGTACTTCAAACGCTGTATTTTATTTACTAGCAGCAGCGACCGGTTTCACAAATGTTCTGCGTCATCAGGCTCCTTTACGATTAAAATTTGTTACCAACTTTTGCGTAAGTGCATTTTCTCTTACAATGGAATGGAACAATGCACAGAGGAAGACAGAGAAAAGAAAAACAGACTCCATGGAAAGATTTCATTTTAAGAGAAAATGCACTCACGCAAAAGTTGGTGGCAATTTTTTATCGTAATTTTTTTTAACATTAGTTGTTTCTCCAATTAAAGCAGCCTGATGACGCAGAACTTTGTGAAACCCGTCGCTGCTGCTAGTAAATAAAATACAGCGTTTGAAGTACAGATTTCCATAAACGTGTTTTCTTTGCTTCATTTACCGGAAATTGTGGCATCTTATTTTTATTGCAAATTCACTGCAAAGAAGCTTTAGATATTCACTACTCAACGTAAGCGAAACACTGTACAAAAAATAATTTTCAATGCTGCAAGTTCACGTTTCAAACTTAAATTAACATTGATAACATGAGCAAATTAATGCTGGAAATGTTTCGTATTTTAGAATGGTATGTATGTGTATAGGATAATGTGTGAAAATTGTAGCCAGAAAAACTGAGCAAATTAAAAACTCTCTGCTAACGTTATCACTAGTCAGTACATTTATTTCAATTGTTATTTACTATAACAATTACTGTAAATATTAATTTATGCGTTCAGTTTTTCCTTTCGCGGGTGCCACCAAACTCTTTTGTCAATTGATCTTTGGCTATCTCCTTGTTCAAATATGCCATCCATTCTTGTTTATTTGGTCCTAGCACTATAAAACCTTTCCTGGTAATGGGAGAAAGGACGGGCCGAGCGACGTTCAGAATTATTTGATATATTGGGGGCGCTAAACACAACAGGAAAACAAATTAAATTTAGTAATTTTTGGCTCATTTTTAAAAGTCACATTATATATTTTTAAATTTATAGTTCTCTTACCATTAATTTGGATCATTTTATGCGCCATTCCAGGAAAGTGGTTCTCATAGTTGTTGATTAAACTCACCAGAGCCGGAAGACATAACACGCACGCATGCTGATATTCATTAAAACCGTCCAAATTTATGATTGCTTGCCATTGACTGACCTATAAAATTTAATTAATTTTAATTCACTAAAAACATCGAACAAACGGGGTTTGAAGATCATATAACAATTTCGTTGTTTACTTTTTTCCCCTTTTCCTGTTCCTTCATTAGTCTGTGATTGGATTAGGCATACTAGACATTAGACATGGCATTTCTATTACTATTTTTTAAGCTCTTGATATGAAATAGCGTCGGTTGAGACTATCGGCGTTTAGGACTTATTACCTATGATTTCCTTCCTCGAACATCTTACTAAGGTACCTTATAAGTCTTGGCATTTTCCCGGCAATAGCGGCGGCGCGGATATCCCAGTGACCGAGGTTAAACGTAGCAATCGGTCGTCCAGTCCTGTCAAATGTATCGTTGGTATAGGGATAGTCCTCCAGCAAGTCTGACCAATCTTCATTAACGATATTGTCAATTTTTTGCTCTCGACGCCATTTCAAGTTATCTCGAAGCATTTGCTCTGCTTGTTGCACATTAAAATCGCGTGCACGAAGCCATCGTATCAGGTAAATGTCTTGTTTCATGTATGCATGAGGCAGAATAGCAAGCACTCTAGATTTGAACTAAAACATCACAAACACGACACAACAGTAAAAAATTAATTAATTAATAACGCAATGACAATTATATTATATCCTACATGTCGTGTGTGATTTCGTTTTTTACCTTGTCTAGTGTCAACTTTTCGTTTCTGGATACTGTTAAATCTTCTTGCACGCTGACCGCTTGCACAACACCGGTTCCTCCGTTATTAGCACTCCAAATAAAACAAAACACGAGGACCACATAAAGTACTAACAACTCAGCAAATGAATGCCTCTCCATGATATTTTGGGTATTGCCGTTTTTTTGTATTAAAATGCTTTGATATTGCTTAAAGATTCACAAAATTTACCACAAATGAACTTTTTATGCAAAAATTCAACTAGGATACAAATTAGTCAACACAACATTGAAGTAAGTTGACCGCTGTCTTGCTGGACACTTACTGACTAGAAACTCCCATAAAACAGCCAAACTTATATGCAAAAAGGGTTTACACACAGCTTTGATAAAAAACGTGGTAACATTTTTTTCTCATCTCTAAAAGATTACGGGATGAATCGACTTGGGAAAGTGAAGGATTTTTACTACACGGTGAGTTCGTTAATATTTTATGGCGTTGTTTTGCTTGGCAGTTCGGCTTTGGTTTTGCGTCTACTCAGCAGGAGTATCAGATTAAGGTAAACTCCTTTGTCTTCTAGAAGCTGAGTTTGGCGGATTGTAACCTGTTTTGGTATTACTCAGTAAATGTAAACTTTTAATACTTGCTATAATGAGGAGCCCAGGACTGAAGTGAGGACTGCTTTTGATCATGATTGGTCTTGTTGGCTGTACGAAAGAGGACAAATTAATATGTGTGTATATTTTACACACCATTACATCTCATCCACACGTGCGTACAATACAATAGAGACAGTACGTAGAAAAGAACGATGACGGCAATCCGGATTTTTTGCTGAAGTCTATTGGTTTTATAATGCTGGTTATAATATTAATATTACCTATCCAGTTAATTTTGTTGGGTTTAATGTCGATTCCCCATTTGATGACATTGTTATCATCCAAAAAACTATTTTAGCATGTGCAGTGCTTCTGCACAGTGCACACATATTGACGGATATCACAAGTAGATATTTAGTAGTAAACGTCATCATCAGTTACTTCGCATAACAAATTTTAAGATATGATTTACCTGTCTTATGGATTGCAGGTGGGCTTTCTGTTTCTTAACCTGGCTCGATCCGTGAGAAAAAAAGATGTTTCTCAAGTACTCCATATACATCGTAGTATTCGTAGTATTTTACGTCATCATGGAGTACAATGGTAAGACGTACATCAAATCAGGCTTAAAATTAATTAATTAATAAGACACGTGAACTTGTGTTGGTATGAACTCCAAACATTGTTAACATCTGTATAACCTGTTCTATTTGTTTCAGAAAATAAGTTTACAGCAAGTACTACAAGTACAAGCTAGGTAATGTTTTGTATTAAAAATCAGTCAAATTTTAGCTGCGCATGTGAACTCACAAAAGTGTGTGCCCAAGTACACGGGTAGTGCTGTGTGTAACATTGACACCTCCTTCCTAAGCTAAAAATCAAGTGGGGTTCTTGCACTGTTTTTTTTGCAATGTCTATGATTCATGTATGATTGACTGATCCAATGCTGAACTTGTTTTTTCAACTTTGAATTTTCTCAAGTAGTAATCTCAGTTTTTTTGGCTGTTTTTTATTTACGCAAAGTATACTATACAGTCAGTTTTCATCTGACAGACATTTAAAATTATATTGCAGATACAAACCATGAAAGGGTTTCGGGTCCATGCTTTCAAT
>JAHZNB010006803.1:0-11949 GCA_027744295.1 Callyntrura guangdongensis | reverse complement strand
ATTACTATCATTACTACTAAAGTTACTTTAGGATCCTTTTCGACATCATTTGAATGGTTTATTATATTCGTAAAACATATCCGAAGTTCGGTAAATCAAAATATTGTTGCTTAAGCATAGAATAAGAAACGGCCCCTTACCATCGCCTTTCGCTTTCCACTACAAGAATGTACTACTACGAGAAGGAAGGTCCGTCAATTAACATGACGCGATGCTAGACATTCCCCCCAAAGTCTCCTCCTCCTCAAAGTAACTTCTTCATTAGATTTAGAAGGATGGGTTGTGGTTGGCCCGAGAACCAACCATAAAAAACTTTGCGTGTAATTAAAAATTCAAAAATTGTAAACAACCAGTAAATACCAGAGATTTGTAACTAAATATTTTATGTATTTATATAATGTATTTATATAATTTTATGTAATCGATAATTGCAATCGTACAGTGATAAACTTTTCTGGAAGAATGCCGTATTATCTTATACCTATAGTTGACTACAATGCAAGCCATACGACTGCAAGTCTATGGCCGTTTTTGGTATTGAATTATTATTATTATTATTGAAAGTACAGTTTTATCAACCCGTACCAAAATTCTAACGAAGTTCCATTATTGAAGTGTAAGATGATGGTAAGGGGTCGTTCACTATCAGACCTGGGCGGGACCCCGGGGTCACCACTCAAATCGGGGTCCCGGGGTCACCAGTCAAGTCGGGGTCCCGGGGTCACCAGTCAAGTCGGGGTCCCGGGGTCACCACTCAAGTCGGGGTCCGATATCCCGGGGTCCCGCCCAGGTCTGTTCACTATCCCATGTTGCTTAAAAAATTGGTGATATATGTTAATTATTTCATGTGTGTACTAGTTCTGAAATTGCCCGCATGTTAATATTATGTAATTAGCTGTATTATAAAATTTTGGGTTGCTGAAGAGTGGATTTGTTATTTTGCTGGAAAGTATAAGTGCTGCGTTGTGGATCCCTGCTCTAACTTTAGGTACGTAAATACTTGTGTGTTCACAGATATACCATAGCGCACCATATAGTAACGCCATCAAAACAATAGGCGACATTTGAACATAAACAAACAACTTAGAGGAGGGGGATTTGTAAATTTGTGTACCCAGCGGCAAAGCAACGCAGCTATGAGCGGCAACAGGAGTAAAGTTCCGAGTAGTAGCGACACCATACCGAATATACATGTATTGAGTCATGAGTCATGACAAATGAACAAGTGCGAGTAGTGGATGAAACACAAGTCGGTTTGTGTTCGCAATCAGGGGGAACAGATTTTACTGACTTTATGCCATAATAAACTGGCTTAATCGCTGTATAGAGACGCCGATGACAGTTTTGCATTGATATATGCTGAGTGAATTGCTAAAACTTGATATTTTGGCTTATCAGTCGACCTGGTATCGCTATACAAAATTTGAGCCATTTTGGTTAAAGTTTAATTTTTGACCCCCCGAATGACCCCCCGGGGGTTTACCAAATTTCCTCAAATTATATCCCAGTGATGCCACTTGCCTAAGGTACCTGTGTGCCAAATTTGAGCTAAATCGGCTGAAGCGTCTGGCCTGTAGAGTGATGACGGACGGATAGACAGACAGACAAATACGCTAAAGTCATAATGAATCTAGATTCATCGGCGTAATAAACTGGTCTGTATACAGCTTAATCTCTGTATACAGACGCTGAATGAGAGTTTTGTATTGATACATGCTGATTGAGGTGATAAGGACATGATAGTTTGGATTGTCGGTTGACCTGGTATCGGCATATAAAATTTGAGCTACTTTTGGATAAAGTTTAATTTTTGAACCCACAAAACCCACGGGGGTTTACCAAATCTGCTCAAATTATATCCCTTAGGTGCCAGTACCTTAAGGTACCTGTGTGCCAAATCTGCCTGCTGAAGCGTCTGGCCTGTAGTGATGACAGCCAGACAGACAAATACGCTAATCTCAATATACTCCAATGAAATAGATTTCATCGGCGTAATAAAAAATGCATATGTCCATTGTTCTGCATTTGCATGGGTACATGGTACATTACATGGCCACACGCTTCTGCCGATTTGGATCAAATTTGGCACACGCACAGATACCTTAGGCTAGTGGCATCTCTGGGATATAATTTCAGTAAATTTGGTTTACCCCGTGGGGTCATTTGGGAGGTCAAAAATTTAACTTTATCCAAAGAAGCTCAAATTTTATATGCCGAAAGCTGACTTTAATTGATAAGGATAAATAGTATGAGATTAGATTATATTTATCAAACAAGGTGAAGGTCGTGGTCGTGGGCACACATGAACTTGTAAACCTTATAACTTATAAATTGTATATGAGGGATTTTGAATATATTTCAGTGTAACCACTATTAAATATAAACTGCTGCGTCTGGTAAAATATTTTGATCATATTATTTCGCAGGAGGGCGTCATTCAAATGATGCCAAATTTCATAAACGGTAACTGCTTTTTAATAAATCCTTAAAATAGTCATAAAAACTGGAACATTATTACGCCGATGAAAATTAGCTCAAATTTTATATTTTATATATTAGGTCAACTGACAAGCCAAAATATCATGTCCTTATCACCTCAATCAGCATGTATCAATACAAAACTTTCATCGGCATCTCTATACAGCGATTAAACCAGTTTATTGATAATTGATTGAACTTCCATCATGCACACGCATAGCTGCTATATCTGCCCCTCTCTCTCATTCCAACATCCAGCAATTCATGCGATCACTTAAATGTTATGTTTGTACGTTCGCAACAGAAGTATACAAATGCTTAACGCGTAACGAGGCGGCTAAAACTTTCAAAAGCTTCAAATACCTACTAACAATTTTGAAAAATAGGGTACAACTATAGTTCTAGATAAGTTTCGTTAGGACAAATTAATTAAAACAAAATTAACAGAGTTTGGTCATTTGGTAGTAAGTTTATTTATGCAAACTTGCTTCCAAATGTGGCAGGCTTGCATTTATTAATAAAATTTTCTTATTGCTTGCAAAATTCGAAATATAAATTACACTAATTTGAACTTGCATATGGAATTTTGTTGTTCTTTGCTGGCGGTTATAGGGAGGGATCATCTTCTCGAGGATCACTCTGGAGTGAGACAAAACTTGGAACAAACTATGTAGCTACACAACAGTGATCTGGATCTGTCATCTGTCAACATTTTTGTTCGACCGGACACGAATAAGCATATTCTATACTTCCTGGCTAGCTAGTCGCGGGCGGGCAACCGGGTGCCGATTACCCAAATTGGGGATGCCTGCCCACCTCTGATAATTCTAAATAACTCGAACGTGAACGAAGTGATTCCCTGAAAATTTTATTTCAAATTTAAACCGTGTAATTGGCACGTGACGAATACAATTGTGGACAATAATTCTCAAACTTAAAATCTCAAACGGCACAACGCGCCCGTAACGATTAATAGCGTTTTCATAAAACGTCTCGTGTTTCTGACGTACCTAATGACCACAACATGAAACATGATTTTCCAATTTGCGTTGTGTAAAATTTGTAGTAACTGAAAACGCTGATGATGTTAATTATAGTGCTAAATTGTTATCGCTGCCAGCCAGCTAATAAATTACTAAGAATAAGTTCTAGAAACTCTAAATTACATCAGCAGACAATTTTCACATATGAGGTTTACGATATAAAAAACAAACCATTATTTTGCGTACAGTAGAACATCAAACTTTATTTCGACAAGTTTTATGACCGAGCAGTCATGGTAAGCATACAAAAAAGCATTGTATTACATCCCTCGGATATTTATTTGATATAGAAATACAAATACTTTTGGCATAAGCTAATAATACAATTTAAAAAATAAGGAATGAGAGACAGGATGAGCAAATCATGAACTTATTAAATGAAACTCATTTCATTTTAAGATAAATTTAATTAATCTTAGATATATTTACAAAATGAAATTCATTAAACATACAATATCTCTTAAGGGGTAGGATAAGACAAGTCAATTCACTCATTACATTCAATAAATTCCATTGCCTAAACATAACCTTTTCGTACATTATTATTACCAGAATAAGATATTAGAACCAGGCATAATTAGGTTTTGCGATTTATGCTATGATTCAATGAAATCTAATGAATTGCGTGGTTGCAAGTTCATCCTCGTATTTTGGTGATCAATGAATAATATATACAGCACTAAAACAGTTAAACTGAACAAAATAAAATGATACAAACAAATGATAAATACAATTGACAGGTATACGGTATACCACCAGCTATTATAAACTTTTACATTACCTACGACATACACAGCCAGTAATTTGATATATACTGAACGCGAATTGATTCCTTAGTTATATAAAAGTCATTTTACAAGTAAAGTAAATTATTTAACTATGATTACAGCAAATTAATTTTCGTAAAATCTACTTCACATATTTGATTTCAATTTTTTTAGTAAGTTCCATCGACAAGTAATTAGTTCATTAACTAATCTACAATCTTGTAGCTGACATTGACTCTTCATAAAAGGCGGAAACCCAAAATACGATGGTAAAATGTTTCTTTTCACCTAATTAGTTAGGGATACATTAGAATAATTGTTTAATGAATATGCTCAGTACGTTAATTTCAACCTGTAATTTTACCAATAGTTATTCTCACAATGTCCGTGAATATAAAAAATAATTCTCTTGGTATTGTGTTTAACACTTTTTCATAATATACATATATATCCATTTCGAAATTCAAGTAACATATGATATACATAATATAGATTTTCTTTCTTGGGATATACAAAAATATTAACATGTTTAGTATTAATCCTAAGAGTTCTAAGCTCCATTTCAATTAATTTCTGCAATGCATTATCATAAGCGCATATGTAATTCACGTTTAATGCACAATATATGCATACCGCACTGCGAACTTCTTAATTTATTACATAGTACTAAACTAATAGGACTAAACGAAATTTGTTGTACTGTTTGGATCATGCATTTATCACAACTATAAAAGGCACGACTGTCTTAAAGGACTAGTTTACGTCATACAATCAATTTACTAAAGCATTTTTTATGTCAAGTTGATTAAATTATATGATTATCTATCATCATGTAAATTCTACAATATCTCTATGTATTCCTTCGTTAATCATCAGTTTAATTATTCACAAATTACATGAAAACAACCTTCTATCTATATATACATAGTATATGGACAAACGTAGAAAATCTAATATAAATAATAATTAATTTAACACAAATTTATTATTATATCACCGTTTCTGTTACATTTGTTATAGTAACTTCAACACAAACAGTAAAGTAATAAACGAAATTATGATATCATGTATAATTGATAGTAAACAATTAGTTCGAGTTCCGAAGTTCTCAATTCCTTATTTCTAAATTTTTAAAATTATGTTACTTCTTGGTTTTAAGTGAGTCAATTGTCCACTACTTCCTAGCTTGCTTCGTCCGAGCAATGAAATTTCGAGTTAAAATAACTGTATAAGATCCAGGCTTTCCTGCATGAAATCTGGAAACAGAAATTCAATAAAAATAAGTTTTGTGGCCATCGTTAAATTACAAAAAGGATTGACGGAAATAACATGGAAATTACTGATATCCTCGTTGCGTCAAAAAGTTGCGTACTGCCGGCTGTAAAACAGGGCATCCATTTTTGCTATGGTTTCCTTTTCCAGTTATAATTAAAAGAATCATCTTTGGAGTACCAACATTGATGAATTCTTCAACTTTACACTGAAATATCGGACCATACAAAAACTTCAAACTATAAAAAAGATTAACACTGTGTGGGTAAATGTCTGATGCTTATACTAATAGTTAACAATTTACCTGCAGAAATTCTTTCAAAACCCGCATAGCACCATTTATTTTCAACCCATGTAAATCGAGTATTTGGTCATTTTTGTGTTTTGCGTTGATATTTAAAGCTTTGAAATATTGCATTTCCTCAGTTAAACTTTTCATTACATCTGATATTTTCTTTGCCTACATAAAATTACGAAAATCATTTTATATTTATGTATGTCGTATTATACGTGCAAAAGGCATAAAAATATAAAGTACCTCAGAAACGTAGTGAGCTTTGATTTGACAATTGCTCATATTTTGACATTTTTGGTAGTAATCCCTCATTTTGGCCATTTGAACAAGCCATTCATTTTCAAGTTTGTCATAATTTTTTTGAAGCTTCTTTAAATCTTCAGGCTACACGCAAAAAATATAATTTTTTCCTATTAATTTAATTTGCCGGCACATTAGAAAGTTACTGATTTAATGAAAGTAGTATGTCCAACTATAAACTAACAGAGTACAGCAAGATGTCCTTAGGATTATATTTGAGATGCCATGTGTTTTCCCCGGATGTGGTTTTGCTTTCCAAAGATTGTTGCGTGGATTGAGGAAACATTTCATTTAGCCAGGATCTTGTTTTATCAGCATTCAAGAAACATTGAGTGTAAATTTCGTCTATAACTTCCATATCCAGAAAGGGATATTCTTGTTTGAGCATGCAAAAATTAATATTTTGAGCCATAGTTCGGTTTTGGGCAGAATACAATTGTAACGTTTCAGGATTTAAATCGCAATGATTTATGTCACGATCAGTTGACAGTTTCTGATGGGGATCTTCAGGGTTTGTCTCCATCTCCATTTGGCTTAGACCGATCGCCATTACACTAAACTCGTCATCCATGTAGCCAGTTGTTGGAGAATTAGAACGTGTTGACGCATCTGGAGAAGTGCTTCGTCCAAACTCGTTTTCAGTCTTATGCATGTTAAGATAGAGTGATTTATATATTTCAAAGGCAGCATCCACCGGCACCTTAACAGTTAACTCATCTAACGATATAGACCTTTTTTCATCATCAGGATGGCCATACTCACACAGCAGAAGTCTTGCAAACTCTATAGGTAATATCATCTCAAATGAATCATCATCCGTCGATAAACTGTCTGGAGGTGTTGGATCTTCGTTATCTTCAAACTCATCTGTGCTACTGGACATTCCCTCTTTATAGTGACCAATTTTACAAGGTTCCTTAAAATTGTTATGAGTATCCCATGTGTTGTCGTCGAGCTCTGCATCCTGTGAGTCACATTTAGTTTGATTTACTAATGCTGGTTCCATAATACCGCTCATTTCCACTCCTTGTTCCATTAAGGCTGAGGCGCAGTGATCAACATCCCCTTCGTACAGATTGAAAATTCTTTCTAATTCGTCTAATGCTACGCTAGGAAAGACTGTCCGTAATTTTTCAAACTTCAAGTGAGCTGGATCCTCAAAAGGAACAGATTGAGTTGCTTTACAAACACCTTGAGATGTTCCACCACCTGAAGCACCATTGCGTTTGGCTGTAATTAGCATACAAATATGTCCACTAATAGAAAATTTACCATGATGTTTATAAGTATGTTGAAAAAACTTCCTTTGAAAAGGTTTTAAATTGTCATAATCGCGTACCTGCTCTCTTAACTTTAGGACCAAATCCACCGGTTCCAAGTGTCAAGTCTGGCACTAAATCCGATAATAAAAAAGAAGTTGGGGGTCCAGTGGATGGTGGCTCCGTCCATGAGATTTGAGTAGATTGCAGTATAGGTGAAGGTGACTGCACTAATGACCTTGTTCTTGTCGGTGACGACACTGACAACGAAGTCATCATTGCATTAAGTTCTGATGGCTGAGTCATACGGCTAAAGTCCCATGTTTCCATAGGAGCGGATTCATCGCGTCCCCATTCTAAATCATGATTTGGCCTGTAACTAATAGCACTGCTTCCGCCCATACGCTTTAAAATTCTGTCTACCAAAGACTTTTCAGTCGTTTTTTCAAAACGATCAAGTTGATCTTCAATTGTGCGCTTAGGAACTCCGTGTAAAGACTTCTGTACTAGAATTCCAGGCTTTGTTTCCCAACCGGTTCTGGGTTCTGCAATCTTTATTTCGTAATTGTTCTCCACTGCCATTTGAACGTATATCAACATTTCATCAATCTTAGTATTTGTGTTATCAATTATTACAGGGCTATCACCTCGTGCAAGTGCTACCCTACAGTGGTTTCGACAACTCTCATGTGCGTCACCTAACGATGACCTGTTAAATTTGTACTGACCACTGCGACTCGTAAAATAGTGATCTGCTGAGCATATTTCTCCTTTTTCTGTGATAGCCCATATAATCGATGACAATGTTGACTTTCCCGAGCCAGAGGCTCCGCGCATTAATATTAAAAGTTTCGGATATCGGCATTCGTATATATCATACAACAGGTTTCGCATTTGAGGATCTTGCATGTACTTCGTTAAATATGGTTGAATTAGAATTGGCTCAATAGTTCTGGAGGACCTCAAAATCTTCACAGGATTCCTAGTCCCACTGTACGGCATTGGCTGCATTCGAACTACCGGCGGTTGGGTAAGTTGCTTGTTAATCGTATTGGATGACTTAGACTTGGCAAGGCTCCATGATTCTTTTTTAGATTTCTGGTCCTCCGAAGAACCACTTCTTTGAATACCAAACGATGGATCCTGCTTTATATGCCAAATCATATCCTTCACAGATGTAAAGCGTGATGATTCTAAAGTATCATACACATTTTGCGTAATTTCATCAATATCTGTAAACATGGTGTTAAATAAACCCACTCTTAACATTCATACTTACATTACATTTAATTTCGCTTAAGTCTATAAACTATAACAACTCTATTCACAATCAACTATTACAATAATGAATTATTAAACTAAGACAAAACATTTCAAATTCATTAATAAAGACGTCATTATTAAATGCGATAAAATTAATTGAACTATTAAACATTTTAAAGCTTACTTTCTCCATCAAACTCCTCAAGCAAAAGTTCACAGTCCTCCCTGGAAATGTTGCCAAAAATTAACTGTAGTTGCTCGATATCCGTGGAATAATCTGATCTTGCAGTAGCCATTTTTATTTCGTCAATAGGTCTCACTCAAAGGACCACCGAACCTAAATATATATCAAGTAATAATTTATTTAAATTTAGCCAGCATGTCAAAACCACGTCTAAATACGATTAATCACGAAATAACATGGTATACTTCAGAATAGAGGTTAAATTATTATTACTTCGCAGAGATGTCAATTTCCTGGCAGTCAATAAGAACTAAATTTCGTCGATACAAGCAATGTACCGTACAATCGTATGAATGCAAAATTGCTCGTAACACGTGAACTATGAAGTAGTTATTTATTTAATATATCGAAACGTTTGACGTTAGTGGCATAAAAATTAAATTTATAAACCCACATTTGTACCAAATATTTGTACTACCAAGGGTTGACGGTGGTGACGGGTAACTGATGACTGTGAGCTGTGACTATCAACTATGGCTAAAAAAACTGATACGCTACCAGAATCTATAAAAATTACTTAACTGATACCTCAAATTTTAATGCTACGCTTTCGTGATTTTCAAGAAACACAGTACAACATATTTCGTTTTTCGTTGCAAACTGATATCTGACAGAAAATGGTTAGTAACAATAGGGAAATCTTTCGAGATCGGTGAGGGGAGCTGTCGTCTGAAAACACAACAGTTGAACCTTGACGAGAAATAATGTACTTAACAGACATGTTTAGTACCACGAGAACGATCTCTTCTTAAATTGTGATGTTCTATCCACTTCCAACTTTCACCTCTTTACGTAAAAACCCTTACTGAATACCTCAAATTCCTCGATGAATGAAAAAGTTTTTAGTTGATTAATTATACTACTATCTAGTTGCTATGCTAGTAATGAAAGTTACTGTAATTCGTGCCAGGATCAGGAGTAAATAACGTCACAAAAGATATAGGTTTTAGGTCTCCAATTATCTGACGTAAGAATCACACTAATTTTATACCAACAACGGTGTTTACAGTACCAATTTGAGGTAAGTTCAATTACAACATATCAAATGTTATTTTAAAGGTGTTCTACAACACAACTACAACCTGGGAACTACTTTTACAAAATGAACAATTAACACAAAGTGCAAGTTTACCAGCTAACATTCAACATCTGTTGATCAAAATACGTTTACTGTCATTTTTCTACGTTCAAGTGTCGAGTGTGCTAATATTTTTAATTGACTACATTCATGGTTGCTACTTGCGACCAAAATCTGGTAGGTTCTCTAACCAACCACTTGAAAATAACACTACATCGATTGTCTCTGGTTTGTTTAATGATAGTGATAAATCTTGGCCAATGACTGGTGACGATGAGATGTGTTTTATCGTTCAATAAATACCACATTATCGTCCAAACAAATAGCGATAAAGGGAAACTAACGAAATGATGTGCGTCGCGTCACTGCACAAAAGACTACAAAAACAAAACTATAAAATGCTCTATCGTATTAATGCCATAATATCGAGTAGGTAATATGTTATACGACACGTTGAGTTGTGTTGTAAGTTGTAATATTGACTAAATGGGATTTACTTTTGTGTGAGTAGTTCGCGGACATAATAAAGGAGCAACAAAAAAGGAGGGACATTCTCCTCACAGTCAGTCAGTCAAGTCACACAATTGTACAGCATACAAGTACGCAGAACAAAACACAAGCACATGTAGCCGAACAGCTGAACAGACCAACCTTCCCTCTACCTACTCTATGTGTGTGACTGTGACACTCATTCAACTCAATCAAACCATCATCAAGCAAGCCAATATTTGCAATAGTCGCATTACTCGAAACTTGAGATTCGAGATATTCTCACTCAAGTTCTCTTCCACTTACCTACTCTACTCTACACAGATTTATGCTACATATGACTACGCTCTACATGTGACCATAAGATCTCTGCTAACCATCACCAAAGGCCTCATCATACAACATAAATCGTAATTAATGACAATGAAAAAGGTTCATTAAACAATGGGCACTACCAAAAACGGATTCGTCAAAGCAGCTTGAAATAAAAATCAGCGCAAAGGGCCTATCATCGTAGGATTAGGAACGTATTTTGGCATACATGGGGGATAAAATATACTAAAAAAAACTTGCTGACAAACTTTAATTTTGTGTAACGTCAAGTAACGTGGATGGATATGCACGTACCTAATTATATTTTGGTACATTAAACTACTTTTTATTGGCTGTTGTCAATGTCTGTCTTCTATCTTTGTCTGAAATCTTTGGACGCACTTCCTAAGTTCATTAATAAATCACATAAATCAGTTTTATTAACAAAAATAACCGTTGTCGTATGCGAGGAAAAACTTCAAATGCATACGATTTTTTAACAATGAGGAAATATTATTAATAGTCCTGAAATTTAGTACGGGACATATTTTGGATCGTGACGAGATCTTTGAACTAAATGTTATGAAGCCCTTTCTAGCAAAAAGAGTTTCCAACCAGTGGTTGGCAACCACGATTGACCGCTCAATTATTAAAGTTTACGATAGTGTAACCTATACACATACACCCTGATGAGTCTGTCCGTCCGTCCGATCACAAAACAACCATAAAACCTTTACCCATATATCCAGATGTGTTTGTCTGACCTTCCGGGTGACCCTCCTTCGATCCAGCCATAAACACGATATCTCGAAAACCAAAAGAAATTCTGAAAATCTGTCTTCGTCAATCGATAGCCCTTAACAATAGCTCGGACGAGTTCGAAGATGGGTTCACCCCGACTACCCCATGGGGGTCAAATCTAGGGTCAAAGTTCAACCATTTCTTAAAATTAGTTTCTTTCAAAACTTGGCTTGGTACAAATCATCAGTCAAATAATAGCGTAACATATTAAGTCAATAGTAAGTACAGTCATTTACATTTTGCTAATATTTTTACTTCATGGGATCACGGTCACGGTGGGATCTGTCATTCCTGAATTACTGATTCACCTGCACCCGTCAGACGGGTCCCGTCTAGTTTGACAGGGGA
>JAHZNB010006802.1:0-10679 GCA_027744295.1 Callyntrura guangdongensis | reverse complement strand
TAAATGAATGCACGTAATTCCCAACCCAGCCAATTTTGCTCATAACTCTCATCATCATGAATCAAATAACGTCATGAAATTTGATACTTTTTTATTTCATATATACAAACTAGACCTGTAGTTTTCAAAAATTACTTTAAGGTTGAAATAAAACTTATATCTTTATGAAATAATTAAAAAACCGCTATAAACGGCAATTTTTTAAAACTTTGTTTTCCTGTCTAATGGCGGACGAGTTTCGCTGAAAGCTGCACACAGTAAAATTCGCCGTGTTTTTTTTACATAGGACACCGTTCACATAATAGCGAAACACATCCGCCATTTTGAGTAAATAAATTTTAAATGTTCGTGTTCCCGATGTGGTTATGGGGTCCTTCAGTAGATACAAGCACTTTTCAAGAATAAGTGTATTTAGGAGGGAGAGAAAACTAATTTCACAGATAATGTTAAAACTAAATAAACGGAGGTAATTTAACATGCTGAATTTGACTATTCATGAAAAAATTAACTAAAGGCCGTTATACGATTTCTTCGAGCAATTTTCTACAAATTAAGTCAAGAGTATACCAAGTTTCAGCATGTAAATACTGGGTTATGATAATAAACACACAAGCCAATGTTCGCATGCCGCTGGCGATTAACTCCACCAATGTTTGCGGGGCAAAGAGATCCTAGCCTGATGAATTTGCTGTGTGAAATTTCATTTTTTTGGAGTAGTTGCTTTAGTAGTGGGGGGTACTGTACCCCCCTTATGGGGACCATGGGGGGATTAATCCCCTGCATACCCCCCTGTTTCTCTGCCTATGGTGCTGTTGATTTTGCTTTAATTATGCAAAGCGTTTATCATTTTCGTCGGCGTGTCGTGGCTCACGTGGCTCACTTTACCTACTACTACTTTTACTACTACCACCTTGCTTTGCTTCTGCATGTCCTTGTTGTTGATATTGTCCGTTGCACTGCACGGCATGTGGAAGGTGAACGCAATCATTCACATTACATTACCATTTTGACTTAAATGGTTGATTGTTCAGTGATGGTTGTCATTATATGCTATCTTATACAAAAAAAAACTGTTTTCTTAATAACTTCGGTCGCTGAGCTTCGTTTGAAACGGGATTTTTTCCAAACGACTCGTAATCAATGATTTGGATGGCTGAGAAATGATTCAATCCTGGGGCCAATTCAATGAAAAAATTACCCATACAATTAATTATAACGACGTAATAAACTAGAAAAATTGTCTAGTGTCGCTGTAAGTCCTGCATTAACAGCATTATCATCAGGTATTCCAGAAAGATTGAATTAACAATGAGCTAATGCTGACTTGTGTTATATAGTAAACACCGGGAGTGAAAAGACTCACCATGATGACATCTTGCCTCGAATTCTCGAGTTATTTAGCTAGTAGCATCCGAGCAGCATTGCATTACACAAGAAACGGTTGTGAGCTTCACTCGATGCGTACTATATGCGATGTAGTAACGATATAATAATACTTCTATGATGTGCAACTGCTATGCTGTGTAAAATTTACTTCACATTCTTCCTACAAAATACATACATACAAATCAGTTTACAGAGTTTGATTTATAAATGGTGATGTACATTACAACTAAACAATTCGTATTGTGTAAAATGATCAGTGTGTTTTACTCAAGTTTAGATTTGTTAGCATTATTTAAAAGTTAACAACACAAATGCATATCTCATTGATGCTAACACTTTAATCTTAATTAATAGATTTCTTTTTAAAACAATGTGTGTGAGTGTGAGTTAGAATTATTAAAGATAATAAGATAATTTATATTGTAACATTTACAAACGGATGTGTGGAATTGTTTGTTATCGAGTGACGTCTCATAGCGCATGGGTACTTAACTTTTAAATTTTACGGAAAGTAATTGATAAAGAGGATTTGACATTTTTATGTGACCATACAACTGATTTCGGCGAACATACACAAAGCAATTGTATTCAAGTAATCAATTGTTCCTAGGAAAGAATTATAATGAGGTGCTATCCTTTGTAAACTGATTCGTATGTACAGCTTGTCCATGTCATTTAAAGCATCCTACACATAACGATTTTTTGCGTTGTTTGTAAAGTGAATTTTTCAGTGCAGTACTGAAAAAGTAGCCTTAGACTGGGTTATTATTTACACAAAAAGTTTCGGTGGACAAAGTTGACGTACATATGTATATGCAAATCGTCAACTAAAAACCCATTTTTAGCTGTCCGCGTCGATGTCAAATACGATGGGGCGTGCCTACGTTATGGTCACAACCCATTCGCACACTTTCTATTGACCATTTGTGTAAAAATGTGACACTGAAAATATCAGTGTGACCACTACCGGTGGCACTTCCGGTTTTGGCATAAGAAAATTCCCATTTTCACTTGGCTTGTGATGGTGCTGCACCGTCACCGCGACAACAAAAAGGATGTTTTGGTCAGACTTAGTGATGAGTGACTAAAACGGACCATGGGCGACAATAATAGTTGTCAATATACATATTTTATAAGGTTTTGTTCAATAAAATCACAAGTATTTATCTAAACTATCCACATACCAAACAAAAACCAATGTCAAACGAATTAAAAATGTTCGCATTTTTAAGCTTACGATCTCTGTTTTCTGGGACAACGTAAAAGTTTTGTTAACCAAGTTGTTTATAAGAGTGCTACACATTAACCGAAGAAGCATACGCCAACATCTTGGAAAAACCACTTTATATGAAGAAACTTGGCCAAGACTAATTTAATCTCCAATATTCCATACTATACAAGAATCCACCAAAGCCACACTCACAATTCGAAGCTCTCCAGAACAAAAATACACGACGTGGGTAGACATTGTGGAATTATTTTTTTATTATTAATTATTTTTTTTATCTTAAATTAAATAAATTCATGTACTAAAGAAATGCTTAACTCAAATGATTATGATTGAATTGGTGAAAAAGGCCATTTGGTGCTGTTACATATACACTGCCAGCACTTGTCTCCAGTGATAAAACAGCTCTTAAGTGACATGTGATTAGAAAGCTCAAAGTCTCGTCTATCTAATAATATGTTCAGTTGCTTTTACAAGAAATGTGATGATGGGATATTGACTCTTCATTCTTTTCCGAAATACCTTCGCATGTGCAGACCAATATTTTGTTGTATTCTTCAATTTTAAACAATTCAATTTTCAAGAGTCGTCCAACTTCCTGACCAAAAACGTCAGTAAGTAAGGAAGTAGGTGTGCATTTGTTGATTTGTGTTTTTGTACGTTCCCTGCAAAAAATATTTCGGATAGCGTGACAAATAGCTAAGTTTCTATGGTCTATAGGTAATGACGCTACGATGCAATGATGATTCATAAAATATTCCCGTTTCTTGTTCCATGGTAGCGAAGAGAAAACCAACAACAGAGAAATGTGTAATATCCAGTTCTTACATATATGCATGAGCTATAGGAAAACAACTTTCACACAAGCAATACAAAGAGAAATTCAGTACACAGCATATACTACTTGTTTATGCGGTGGTAGCGGTTGGTGACTGGTGGTGGCACCGGAGGTGGAGGGCTTGTGGAAGTACTTGAGGAGGGGAGTAATATACCGGACAACATACATTATACGGGTCTAGGCGTATTCTCCCTGTTGTGAACTACCCATAGTTCAAAGTCCCCACGGGTCAATCTCCCCATAGTACCAATTACCCATGGTACTAACTCCCCACATTCACTATCCCCACAGTGCAATGTCCCTACAAAACAAAGTACCCCCGTGTAATTTCCCCACAATAGAATCATACAATTTTTGCGAGGATAGTACAACGTCAGATTACTTTTTATTAAGTTTTCATACAAGTGGCTGGTATAATAACAAACTAATATGATTGCTGATTCTTTAGTACAAGGGCAACTATTTTTTTAAGTTCTTCCTAAATCTATGGCACAACATCAAATAATTATTTTTAGGTTTAAGTTTATGGTACCTCAAATTAATATTTTTTTGCATCTATGGTACATCGTCAAACGATCCAAAAATATAACAAACCACTTGGAAAACGTGAGTTTGGGTACCAATACATGGTTGGTACGCATTGAACAAAATTTATCAACGTGATATTCAGGGAATGTCACAAAGCATAGTTTTACAAATGAATAACGAATGGTATTGTTCATTAGTACTATAAACGTAGTGTATATGAAGTTGAAGGAGATCTGTACTGTGGGCGTATGGCATGAGGGAAGGGGGAGTTAAAACCGCCGATATTTTGTACTGTGGGGAGTTAGTGAGTACGGTGGGAAATACGCCTACCCCATCCGTGGGGAGGTTGTATAGTGGGGGATTTAACGGTGGGCAGTATGTACTGTGGACATATGATATGGTGGGGACTTTACTCCGGAGGGAGTTTGCACCGTAGGAAGTTTTTACACACCGTGGGGAGTTCACATCGGGGGGAATACGCCTGTACCGTAATATACTCTTCGTATAACACAGCAACGTACACAGTAACTGTGTGTGTCCTGTCTTCCTATAACGATTTCTATAACTGTTAACGGTAACTTATGTACAGATACTCACCTGTATGTGGTTCGTGTGTTTGTGCAATATTGGCATCTCTGCTGTTGCTGGAGTGGGCAGTTGGCACTTGGCAATTTGCAGACAGACGTAGGGATAGTGGGAAGTGGAATGCAGAGTTCCTTTTTTCGCTTTACAACGCAATAAAGTAAATTGTAGTGCAGTGTCAAAAGACAAAGGCAATTAGTAAAATTACAATTTATAGAATTGTGTTTTTTACAATTACAAAAACAGCAAAATAAAGCGAGTATCTTGGTGACATGTGCTTGTGAGGATTTAGGTTATTTTTAAACTAATTTATTTGCTTTACTGCGAAGCTGAGTGTCGTAGTAGGTAGACAGGTGGTGACCTATTGACATTTTGTATAAACAGTGCTGTAATATCAAAGCCATTTGTGTCTAATTTATCAACTAGTGAAAAGGTGTAAAACAAAGGAGAATAAAAGGTTAATCTTTCGATAATTTTAAAGATTCCGAGACTGAAAATAAAACAAGAATAATTTTTTGATCAACAAAAAATACCTCCATTTTATCATTTTTCGTCATTTGTGGGGTTTTTACAGAGAAATATGATATTCTACTGCCTATCGTGTAACCCGGGGACTGAAGAAAAGGGCAAGAAAGGGTTTACACCCGTAAAATATCATGTGTATTTAAAGCACCTAGCTAGTGCTGGACATCAAGAGAAGGTGAACTGTAAATGGGCGAGAGTCTTACGGAGGGCGATGCCATTGGAAAATGATCGCTACGTAATTGTTGGGTTGCCGACATTTATGGAGGAGGAGAAATTGTTTGAACTGGCAGTTTGGTTGGCCGAGTTTGGAGTATTGACTGATATGATGTACATGAGGAAGCGTGGCCTCTGTGTTGCCACTATTCAAGCAGTGGGCATAGCAAGACGAGGAAAGGCGTAAGTTGATTTGAGTTTGAAGTTGTAATATTTTTAGATATTTAAAAAAAACCAGCCTATAGATGAAAAGTTTAAGATTGTCACATGTTGATTTAACACACTTTATAAAACATATGACATGCAGCGTCGCTCGAGCCCATTGTTTGGTGAAAGCAACATCTTTCGATGGAAACTTGATAAGAGTCTTTAAAAAAGAGACAATGACGCATTCGGACTGTAAGTGAAAGATATAATATATAACTTGTCAATTGATGTTGATCAGGTTGGGAATTCAAGGTTTTACTATTTACCTTTGTTGTTGGTCTAAAGGGGACAAGGTTTTCAGTGGAGAAGTCTTAAGAGACTTGGAGGACCGAAGTGAAGAACTGGAAAGCAAGAAAATGTCAACAACTGACAACATAATTTCGACATGCAACTCCGAAGAGTCTGTACCCTCAACTGAACTGATTAAAGAGATTTCTTCGAAAGTTGAGAGTGTTAAACTACGTAACACTTTGGACAAGATGAAAATGATTGACTCCTCGAAAGATTTTCCAGTTGCGGATGTTTCTATTGAGGACTACATTGATTCCGGCAATCAGGAACAACATCTCCCATTGAAGGAGAAGCGTAAAGAAGAAAAACTTCGCAAGCAGGACAGTGAAGAAATAATGAACGCTGAAGCCTTGAACACCATCGTGGATGAAGACTATGGATATGGTGGTAATGGAGAAAATCAAGAACCGGACTATATGAAGTATGCACTTTACTGGTACCGATTTTAAGCCTTGAAGCAGCTTTTTCAATAAAACTTTGCTTTCGCGAAAAAAAATTTGTTTAACAAACTCATAGTCTTTAATGCTGATACGAATGTTGTGATAAATTAGTGCATTTATGCTAGTAAAATTGCCACTGCTCTGTCAAAAAAACCGTTTTGGATTAAACTGTTTACATATGACAAAGGTATTGCCTGAGTACTTCTCCAACACTAGATATACTTTTAGGCATGGACGCAACGTTTCATTAATACCGCGCAATTTACTGTTGACCAGGAACAAATAATGAATAAATAATCAAGTCAGAAATATTTTTTTTCTCCTCAGTCAAAATTGGTTAAGCCAACCAAAATACTATATATTTAGTTTATTATTATTACATATGATCATCATGATTACTGGTTATTAAAATTCACCAAAAAGTAGTCATTAAAATGGACAACTCACAACAGTACAGAATATTTTTAAATCATTTCGTCGTCACCACCAATCATTTTTTGCATAGCAACAACCCACAAAGTATAAAGATAGAACCCCATATATTCTGTTTTTCCTTACTTTTCAAAAGATCTTGTACCTGAGATTTTTTAGATTTTTCCCACACAAATACATTTAAAAAATTACTTTCTATTGACTCTGCAATATTTGTTTTTTAATTGATTTTGGTTCCTCCTGTGTATCTGTGTATTCAGGTAAGCTTATCTACATACTAGACAACCATAATCGTGTTTTTCCACAGGAACGCTCAAACAAAATCCATTTTACAATCTAAGCAAAACACGTGTGATTTTGATTTCATTTTTACCATCATTTTATGATTACAAAAGTTAATGTTATATACTCAGTTTTCCTATCTTACACGCAAGTATTAAAAAGTACACGGGGTTTTCGTTTGACCAGATATAAGTTGTATCCTCGACTTACAGTAGCAACATATATAGTTCTTATCAAAACCAAAATACTTTAATAGTAAGTAAATTAAATTAATCATACCGTTTTACTAAACGCACCAAACTATTCTCATGAAAAAAATTAGTCACAATTGCATAAAAAATAACAATACCGTTATAAGAGTTTCTCTTGTTTGTTCAGTGTGTTTAGTGGAAGAAGTATAGCAATTGTATCACTCACTACAAGAGAAGAAAGATGATTAAGTATAAAGCAGAGAGTTGTTGCAGTAACGTAAATAGAAACTGATTTTTAAAGTAAAATAAAAACAACTCAATCAACAGCATCAACTGACAATAATCGTAAATTCCAAAGTGATCATTGTTAACTTGTCCAGAGTACTTATTATTATGGTTTATTAATAGCATGACAAATAAATAAACAGTGTCAGTTTGCAATAATTTGGCAAAACCATAGTACCTCACTGTTTTTTTTCATGTATACTTGTTTGCATGATGATATAGTTATCGTTGTGGTTACTTTGTCAAGACAATTTCTGTAATACTAGAACATTTAGTAAGATAATAATAGTAATGATATTGTTAGAGTTGGTTGATGCGCCACAGGTTTAATGAAACATTTTATTTTTTTTTAACAATGATCTGTTTACACATGGATGCATGTACATGTATGTTTGTCTATATATGAGAGTGTTGTGTATTTACTCGAATGTTTTAAAATCCTCTTATACTTTGTTAAGCTATCGTGTTTGTTTTCCCTAGAAACCATAAATACTTTCTTGCTGGGTATTATTACACGCATTGCTGCTGGATGTTTAAGAAACTATGTGTGTATTGATGCTATATATAATATCCTGATTACGGTTAGATAGTCGTCTTTGTTTTATATGGCTAGATAGGATTTGATAACGTAAAAGTTGTATATTGGATTTTCCTTGTTAAATTCCAAGTTTAATTTGGAACGGAACTCGGTAGTAAAAGCATTTTTTTAAACGTTTTTGTTTAATAGTAAAAGTAATGACTTTGTTCTCTTTCTTTGCACGTTATAATCTGCATAGAGACTGCGCGCGTACTAGTGTAAATAATAATAAAATGTTTATATACGATTATATATACTTCTTATTATTTAATGTTACCTAGATATAATTATGTTGGTATGCATATATATATTAAATGATTAATAAATTCCGGTTTTTCCTCAATGCTCTTTCTTCTTTTTTTAAAAAAAATATTACTTGAAGCCCGCGGCAATGACGACGACACGGAGACATTTAACTAGTTACGTTGTGTACCGTACGCATGCATATTCAAAATCCCATCATTGTAATTATAATCATAATCGTTTCATCGTCGTAATTGTCATAAACTGTATCTTTCGAGTTTCTTCATCGTGGAAGACCTTACCTGTCTGTGTCTGTCTATTTGGAGGAAAGTCGTGTGAGGGAAGGGGTTGTAGAAGTGATAAAATTTTTCATAAGATTGAATTGGCTTTTTTACAGTAGAAATATAATTCGGTAAATCATAAGATATAAATGCAAGCCGGAAATGGATATCCACATATACAAGATCTTTCAAATGCCATTCTTACATCAACATTACGTACAACTTAAACTAACAAATCCAGTAAAAAGAATATAAGTATAAACCATTGATTACTTCAATTGATTACTTGAACTCAAACTCATAGTACAATCGTTCTAAAATAAGATAACCGAATAAGAAACGCAACTGTTTTTTTCAATATTGATTTCCGACCTTCTACAGATACAGTGAGCATAAGTGTATTGTCATGTTCAACTGATTTACTTGTGTATTAGCTTCTTAACATCTTTCTGAGTGCAGTTTTCCTTCACAATCACAAGCAAGGCAGGCACTTCGAACTTTCAAACACCGAGGGACAAAATGTAATTGAGACACGGACAGAAATAAAAAGTTATACGTGTCTTATAAGTTTTAAAATTGGGCTTAAAATCATGCAAGAAAAGTTGATTTTTTTCTGCGGCTTAACAACACTCATCAGATAGGTAATCGATTTTTAGGAGGTGGGTTAAGACAAATGGAATAGTAGCCAACCAACCACTCCCGTTAGGATTTTTGCTCTTAATTTTGACTTTTATCCTCCACATCCTTCTATTAATTTATTTCGTCTCTCTGTTCTAGTCCGTGCTTTTAATTCAGGTGTACTATAAAAATATCATCTCATGTTGTGTCATGTTCCTTTTCATGAAAAACATCGATTGACATTGACAGTATTAGCAGTGTCATGTTTCTTTTCAGAGAAGTATGATAGTCAAACATTGCTAGCGTTTTGATTACGCTAAGAATAATGAATACATTTTTGCTGATGTCTTTCATTTTCTGCAATAGGGTATTCTCTGTGTAGTTTCGTCCTTTATAAAAAAATTTCTTGTTATACAGCGTTTTTGTCATGATGACTTGTCTATAAAAATCTATTTCGGAATTTTCTTTTAAAACCAGATTACGGTGCTTGTTTGTAGTGGATATATATATATTACGTGTTATGATACGAATATACTTCATAGATATTTTTACTTATGTGTGTTTCTAGATATTATATAACCCTTTTAGTTCTGTTTTATTTTTCTTGTATGCTCTTTGTTTTTCTCAAGGTCAAAAAGTTTAGGGCTACTTTTGAAAGAAGAAAAAAAGATGTCAGCTGCGGTGTGGTTATAAATTAATATTATATTCTTACTTAAAACAATACAAAAGTATGATGATCATCTTATTAAGATTGCAATATTATTAAGATTAACAGTAACATATTCCTTTACTTCATCGGTATTACGATTAGGTATATAAATACTAAAAAGTATTACACATAAAATTACACATTTTAAATATAGTAACATATGGGTGGATAGCTAGATGTACGTTTTATTACAATTACTTTTTAAGTCTTCTCTGTATTACCTAACTGTCTAAACAGACGTAGTAGTATTTACGTAGGTAGGTATTAAGGTAATTGAAATACGACAATTAAGAAGTGAGGTAAACAACATCATCGTGTCATATCGTGTGTAACACAACACATTATTGTTACTGTAAACAGAACAAATGATTATGCAATTTTCAGAGCAAAGATGTTCCCAGTGTGTGTCTGTAGGTATGTGTATATTAGTATGTTTGTGTAATCTAGATCCTGAACAAGGATAGTAATTACTTTCTTGTAACAATAGTATGAAGTATTATTGTTGTTTTAACTGAAATGTAAAATGATGCATATTTTAGCGACTTTTGTGAGGAGGAGAATATATTTTTCTGATCTGCTTCTTCGATTTCATCTTCTTGCTGTGGACGGTCATTACTAATTAAAAACAAATGAAATATCAAAAAGAAATGATTCATGTTCCAAATATCCGGCACGAATTCAGATGGAAAGGGTATTACTGAGAAAGAAAAAAGATACAAACATACCTTTACGATTAAAGAAATCCCTTGAATATTTTCCTGAAAATGCAATATGACGAGGTATAGGACCTAAAAGCTCAATAATGTGCGCTATATGATCTTCA
>JAHZNB010006801.1:0-12278 GCA_027744295.1 Callyntrura guangdongensis | reverse complement strand
TATGAGCATGCGGCTTATCGTTAAAACATCATAATAAAGTGGCGTTACGATTGTTACGATAGATGAATCATGCTGTTGTGTATACATTATGCACTTAAATGTCGTTGCCGATGTTGGTTTTGTCGAAAAAGTTTGTGGTCTAATTCTAGTGTAGTTACATCATTGCTTGTTGTGCGTACGAGTCATGCTCTTCATGTGTATTTACAATAGTAAAGTTAATGTTTACATTTTGTTTCAGTCAACGAAAGCAGCGGACTTTAGTTCAGTCAAGAGTATTCATACGTTGGTATCTGAGTGTGAGCAACACAAAAAAGCCCTTCTCCAACTGCGCATTTTAGGAGCTTCCGAGTGTCTCACTATCACATGTCCCTCGCTAACTGAAGCAGAAAGTATGGCGGATCTCATAGATGGTTACTGCCGACTTTTCTCAACCACCCACGCTACCCTCTGGAATAGAAAAGGTAAGCTAATAACAGCACATTCTAAATATTATGATGGGCCAGACCTAATTTATACTAACAGCATAATAATATTTTTAAGTATGATTGTTAACTCTGTGATAAGGAAACAGCATTTACACAGTAAACTAATTTATTAGCAGGATTACTCAAACGGAAAAAAAATTCCGGAACACACTCCTACTTTTACATTTTACAAAAACAAAAAACATTAATAACTTTGTACATAAAAGACGACGTCGACATACGAAGGGGTAAATGTGAAAAATGGGTTTAAAAAACTGAATTACTGACTAACAGCTAGTAGCTTTTCGCTTTGCATCAAATATAAAAGTGTTTGTACGGTTTTCCAAGTGGAAAGAACAGTTTGTTCAGGAAAAGGTAGACATGAACAACACCATCGCGTCAGCATCATAATCACGTAATTGTAATTGTGTAGATCTGAAAGGAAAACTCGCATTGGTATTACCATATATTCGATCTCCCCTCCAGTTGTAGTTGTGAATTCCCTCCATATCATCATCATATCATTTTCTAAAAATGAAGTAGGGTACGTACAGCCAGCAACATAGAGAGGGGAGAGGATGGATAGAATGCACACAAGGCAATATCAAACAGCAGGATTCCTCCGTTTCCCCAAAAGACCTGGGAAAAGTGCGTTTGGTTTTTGATATATTGCTTTTACTGGGGGACGTTTCTGTTGTCGGCTTTTGAAGCTCTCTCTCCCGTTGGAAATAATACCGGGAAACGAACACCAAGAGGGAAAATGGAGAAACTTCAAAATGAGAAAGCATAACAATATCTCACACGCAGTCCTACTATTTTTACGAGCTCAATGACCACTGAGCCGAATTTTGAAGATTTGGAGGAGAAAAAGAAGAAGGGGAACGGGTAACTACTCCGGAGATTGTGGCGGTGGGCGACGGTAAGGAGGAAATAGGCAGACACTGGGTAGGCTGGCTAAAGGAGAGGGAATGTTTTGGAACGATATCACCATTTCGTTATCATGATGACTTTGGGAAAGAAAAAGCGAAAATAGTACGTAGTTCTGCTGGCGGAGGGTATCAGCAAAGAGGAATGTTTTATGCGGGTAATGTCGTCGTGGTCGTCATCGTCGTGAACCTTCATTTTACACATTGCAAAGCATTTATCTTGTCAGAATTCAGAATGCGGGTTCGTCGACAGATTTTTGGCTACAAACTCTCCTCGCATGCATTTGGTCGTATTTTAGATGCAAGCATTTGCTGTCAAAATCTGAGCCGTTTTTCGTATAATCTTTCACAAAAGAAAACGCTGTGCGGTTGGCTACTGTTAAAAGATAACCGTGTGAGACGACGATTATGATGATGATGGCAAGTAGTGCCCGTGTCTAGCGCTTACACTGCTGTGGTCTCCTGGTCGTGATATTTTCTTTTGACAGGGACATGCAACTGTCAAAACCAAAGCTTTTGATTAACCGGTAGCATCAACAAATTTTTTGAACTGGGACTACCATCAAAATCCATTTCGACATTCTTGTTTTTTTTCGGTCAAACAGTCAAACACTCAGAACAGCAGTAGGGAACAATAGGGAACAAGTTTCGTTGTACAGTAAACCACGGCATAAATAAGCGCGAGGTATGCATATAAAATACGAATTTAAAGTTGCTGCAGATTTGCAGCTGTCTGAAGGAAAAAAAGCAGTTGATGATGACGAGTTGGTAGGGAAATGGTAATAATAATCAGCGTGCCTTGTTTCCTCTATCATTTCCCAAGAATACAGTGGTAACATTGAACACACACATCACCAGTTAAGTAAATAGTGTTGTACAATTTGTGTTGTTCAATTTGCCGAAATGTTTCTTTTCGCACCACCGACACCGGTCCCACAAACAATGGTCACCGCAAACCGCAAGTCACGAAAGAAAATTGTAGATTGAATTCTTACTCTCATCTTGAAATACCACGTAATGAACAAAACAAAAAGAAACCATCTACTGTACATGCACATATCACATTCCGTCGTGCTTGTAATAAAAGCAGAGAGAAAAGTGTAAAGGAATAATATCTAGTCAGAAAAATAACACGAGGTTCATGTAGAAACTGCATGTCGTGTGTGCACTGTGCATACACGCTTATTTATAAAAGACAGTGAAAAGGAAAAGATGACGACGATGAAAATGCAGGAAAAAAAATGTATTTTTCTTTTCTCGTGCTGGGTTCACTGCAGCTCACGTAAAATATTGAATGGAAGAGAGGAGGATGATATTACCTTTTTAATGTAACTACATTCCTCTTCTGCATCCCGAGAATTTTTTTTGGTATATAGAAGCTCAGGAAGAAGAATATTGAATTGTTTCTTTTTCCATCGTCTTTTCCTTTTTCTTTGGTTTTCTACATCCTCCTCTTTCTTACTCTTTGCATGTAGTGCTTGCTACTGCGTGCTTTTTTGCTGAGCTAACTTCATCATTGTCCTCTCCACAACGCTGAAAAAATATTCTGTGATGGTAGTGCACGAAAAAAGAAAAGTTTTCTTTTTGTCACTGTAGCAAGTAGGGTATTCAGCGGTGGTGTCGTTTTTTGTGCGTGATGATGAAATCATCAGTGAAGAATTTTTACCTGACTATAACTGCCTACAACGAGAGAGAGAGAGGAAAAACTTTTTTAGGGTTACCTCATAACATCGCCAACGGCGTTGTATAGTATATTCAAGAAAAATTGCACCAATATTCAGAAAAGTACTTACAAATGTTTGTCAGCATGAATATTGGAGTGGCGAGATGTTAAAGAAAGATGTTGATATTCAAGAAACGTCGTCGTCATCATTTTATTATATCGGTAACGTTGTTACTGTTCGGCAGCAGCGACACAACATTAAAGTCGTTAAAAAAAGAGGAATTCTAAAGGTACGCCCTTACACTTGCGTAAAGAGAGACAAACGCATGCATTGCTGCTGAATATGTGTGCATGTGTGGAAACTTTAAACGTGTGTTTAAGGCATTACAGAGATGAGATGGATGTCTGAAGTGCAGGGCGATAATTTTTTCGTGAGCAGCACATTAGCAATAAAGTAAAGTAGTCGTTCACGAAGGAAACTGGCATTTTGATGATGCGTGCGTTATGTTTTTCTTTGAAGGATTTTTAAAACTTCAAGTTCAAGGCAGAGAAAGACGGTTGAAACGGTCGTAGTAAAAGATTCCGTATAATTTTCAATAAAGGCGGAGCCTTGCGAAATTCCACTGTGACCCCGGCTGCTCAGCCTAACCATTGCCGCTACTAGTAAAGCCCCGATTTGTATTGAAACTTGTACGGATTTAGGTTATTTTCAAATGCCATTACCAATGCACTGCAGGATTCTGCGTTTTACCTACCCCCATACCCAAGTCATCATCATCATAAGTAATTCGTTAATCTCAATAACAGCAGACAAACGATGCGGCAGGCTGTTAAAAATTTCTCGTAATTTTTGCTTAATTTCCTCATGCGTTACACACACGTAACACCGGGGATGCTGCTGCTCTTGAAGATTTACTCATTCTTCCTGTTCCTTCCTTGCTTCTTTCGTCGACTTGGACTACTACTACTGGTGTTGCGTGTGGGGTGGACTTCCACGTGAAATTGCCCATCCTTTTTGAGATTTGCATAGGGATTCCCTCTTATGTCAATCTCGTCAAAATAAAATACCTAGTTAGTTAACTTGGATAATGATACCTGAGTTCATAGTTTACTAGTAGTAAAGTAATTATGTTCTTTCCATTTAGCTACCGACGTTTTCATGCTAGAACCCAGCAACAGATTTGTGGTGAATTAGTGAAGCAAAGTTAAGCAAACTTGATGTTTAACCTGTAATACTACAAGTGCCCGACATCTTAAAGCATTTTAATTTGTGGTGGTGTGAAGGGGGATTTCTGTGTACAAAATAGTAATAACAATAAATATTACTATGTGCATGTATAAAGCGCTGCAGTAAGTAACTGTACAGCAGAATAGGAAAAAAATCTTCCCAGAGAGAAGGGGAATCTTCCCAGCTCCTCGTGTTTCTCTCCCCTTCTTATCTTACCAGGCGTGTAGTACACCAGCACACGGTAGGAATCGAATATGGACAGTAAAGTAATTGGAGTCATAATTAAAGCTGTTTCATTAGCCCGATGACGCATAACGCTTTAGGAAGTCATTAAAAAGGAGCTTTTTAAAATAACACGCGTATTATGCATTCAAATTGCTTTTTTAATGTGCTCGCTCACAGAGAGAAGAGCATAGTAGTAGTGGAAGTAGCAGCAGTGGGGAGAGGTAACGTCAAGGCAGCAGTGGCCAAAAAAGTAGAGTACCAAACACGCAGCTGCATCTACAGGAATAAGTACATTTTTAATGAGCCGGTTTTATACGTACACATCTTTGGTGACCGAATTGAGCTGCGGCTGTTGTTGTTGCTGTGTTTTTGTAATCGTCTCTTCTCTCTAGTACGCACAGTAATCATAAATAAGTTAGTTACGCCTGTTACGAGAATGATGACGGATAAGATGATCATGCGGGTAGGTATATAAGGTTTTCAGCTGCCACAGTAAATTCTCTTTGAGATGATGATGGGATATAGTGGAGAAAGGGATGATGTAAGGAGGCACATTATTTACTTGACTGGCCAAATAACGTGGTACGTCGAAACCAAAAATAATATTAATGTGTATACACGCATTCGTAGATGTAATGTTTTACCTATAATATGATTTATATGCTCGGGTACAGAAAAACTGATTAAGTTTAGATGTGCTCCATTAAGTAGCACAGAGAGACAAGCTAATTGTGAGCTCACCCAGGGAAGAGAAATTTCGAGAGAGAGAGAGAGAGACGAGAGACGCACAGAAAAGTTAATTTTCATGTTTGAGGAAATTAGTATACTTATAAGTACTACGACAGAAATTTAAATGGGAGCCTGTTTTTGTCGTATGGAAATGAAGACGACGACAGAGAGCCTGGTAGATAATTTTCGTAATGCGATTTTGGCCTGCTTGTGATTCTACTGGCAACGACAGTAGCATTTATCTTACTCTGCGTTTGCCAGGCATATATGAAAGACGATGTAATTTTTTTTTCGTAGGTTCTGTGCACATTCTAGTCACAACAGTCCGTCGTAGTATTTACTACCCAAATGTCGATCTTTTTCTACTAAATAGCTCTGCTGTGTTGCTGGTGGTGGGATTTTTTTTGGTTTTGTGGCACGACTTTCCTTTCGGCAATATCAAACAGAATGATTGAGTTATTCTAAAATAATTTATCCCTATCATCTTTTTTGCAGATAATTATACGCTGTTTGGCTTCCAACCAATGGCTACTTTATGCAGATAAACTTTGCTCACACATACACACACGTCTCATTGCTTGATTTGATTGAAAGTTTATTAGTGTTACATTCGTTCATCGTCGTCTTCAGACAGAATATAATAGGTGACCTTGTAGAATCATCATCGTCATCATTATCATGCTCGTCGTCACCCGCAATCGCCACTAAACACATTCTGTATATCCCATTAAAATTGACTCCCAAAAAGTATCCTTTTAGCCTCGAGCCAAGTCAAAGCGAAAAAAAATATTGAAGTTTTCTTAACCATAAAAGCCGCCAGCAGCAGCAACAGCAGATCAGCTTTGTAACTTATGCCTGATTTTCGTCGTCTTTTTTCTTCGCTCCCCATTATTACCCAATCCATATTGCTCGCGCACTCTTCTTTCAATCTATTTGGCAATCTCTTCGTGGGCTGTTGTTGTGTGCAGAGATTCAAAAGATTTGTTTATTCAATTTTTCTTCTTTTTTCGCCATCACCACCACCACTAGTGCCCTTTAAAATGTGTAATAATCCCGCTAATCATACCATTTTGTGCGATGCTGCATTGACTTCTTAATGATTTACTCTCTCTCTCTGCACTAAACAACTTAGCCATCCACCCGCAAACCATCCTAAACCGTGCCTTGTTTGCCACCATAATTCATGTTATGTACCGACAGACAAATCAGTATAATAATAAGCCTCTATAAATTCTCCATAAATATTATTCCATCATCCATCCACACAAAACAGAGCGTCACCAGAGAGCCCCTCAATTAAATCTCTGACAGTACCTCCATACAAATATTATTACGACCACGATTCTCTGCGTGTGTATGTCTGTTCGCTCCCTTGCCTCTCTCCCTCTCTCGCTGCACACCTTTTAATCATCAATAGTCAACAAGGCAGAAGATGCCACCCGATGGAATTACACCTCTCTGTGACGACGACAACGCTAAAGTTATCCCACTCACTTTTGTGCACATTTTGGTTCCTGTTTCTTGTCATCGTCGTAAATCTTCAGACATACAGACAACGTTACATTCTATACTCCATAATCATCATGATCATCATCATCATAATATTCTCCTCTCGTTTGCATTTAGGTGTAAAGGCAAAATTCCATGCTTCGCATACTACATACCATTTATACTCGATTGCTAACTGGTGCTGTCTACTCTTTGTAATATTTTAACCATTTTACAAGTAATTCTCTCCATGTACAAAAATCTTTTTTCTTTTCTCAATTGCAAGCTGCTACCTTGAGGAATTGTCCTTGTCTCAAAGGTTCGTTCGATTCTACTATCAATATATCTCTCTTATTTACAACATTGTAGCTAATACTCAACCAAAATGAATTACAATACCTTGCTTGTTCTGCACCACTAACGACTCACTCCCTTTTCAGTTGGGCTTCGTCGATGATAATCGTCCTCTTTATCGTAGTCATCATCATCATCATCATCTTCGTTCTTTTGATGATGACGGTAAGAATGGTGATGATGGTGCTTTATGTTTTATGTTTTTTCTCTCGCTCTGCTGTTAACCATGTTCTCCCCATTTAACCAACACTCTTTGTGGAAAACAAACTACCTTATTATATTTTTCTGTACTGACTCTGGCAAATAAGTATAAACGTTTGCCTGTGTAAATGGATTATGGTTCATTTTTATATTCGTTTTTTTTTTCATTATCGTGTTTTCATTTGGGATTTTGTTTCTTTTGCTGATACTACAACTGCTGCTGTTCTTGTAATGGTGGTAGCCGTTTTGATTTGGGTTTTCGTACTAGGAAATTATATATATGTACATATAAAATGGGTTCTAATGCAGACGTGGATGATGTTGTTGTTGCTGGTGCTGTCAGTTATGTGTGTGCACAACTTGCCTACGACAAGTTTACGTGAATGAATGAAAAAATATGACTACAACTACTATATACCACCTTGTTATGCGCAATGTGGTCTTGATACCAGGTATTGGAATTGGGACTGTGTATTGATGGTAGAAGTATTGTACAACAGCAACAACGTTTCTACATGTGGTTCTGTTGTTGTATGACAAGTAAAGAGAAGAAGCACACAAGAGAGAGAGAGAGAAACATTTTTTGTCTGCAGCACCAGCAACAATTGCGATTCTCCTTGCTGCTGCTTCATGCAGTAGTAAATAGGTAGACACACACACGAGAAGAAAAAAAATGTGTTGTTGATCTACTACTACAACCAACCACCACCACCTTCGCTACTACCGTATTTTTCATTCAGTTGTGTACTCACATTGTTAAGTTGTTGAGCATGTTGCCCAGTTTTTTTTCTCAAAGAGAAGAATAAAAAAATATGTGGTGGCTGTAAATGTACATGTTTTTTTCGTTTTATTTTGATTGAACAACGCAGCAGACACATACACAACGTATGAAACTGGCTTGAGTGAGTGAGAAACAGCAAAGGGTTGTACGACTGCTTGTTCTGGTTTTTCGGGGATATTTTTTTTTCTCGCGAAAAGAACGGTGGTCATAATAGAGAGTGTGTGCAAATGATAATGACGAGGTGAATGGAGTAGGTAGGGATTAGGTAGAGAAGAAGCACCGCAGTATAGCAGCTAACGATACGAAAGGAAAGAGATTTTCTGCGGTGTTTGCAGTTTTGAGAGAAGTTTTTTTTTTGCTTTGTCAGTAGTAATCAGCAGTTTGGTCAGGTGAAAAGTGGATAAAAAAGTGAATATTTGTGGAATTATGGTTTTCGTTAAGTTCAGGAGTTCAAAGATAAAGTTGCTGGCAAGCTGAGTGACAGCGAGGACAATTGTCTGTTAAAAAAGAGAAATATGACGAGAAGGAATGTATTTTTTCTTTGGGATGATGTCAGTGGGATCACTTTAAGTTTGCTGGGAGTTTATTACGTGTGTGTACATTTTATTTGATTAAAACTTTTTTGGTTGGGGTGAGTTTTTTGACATCTGTGGTGTTCAACAAAAAACGACGTAACGAAAATAACAAAATTTTGTTGTATGACATGTTCGGCAGTCAAGTAAGATGACAAGTGTCACTGTCAGTGAGCAAAACCATGTGTGTGTGGTTGTGAATTTTTATGACACGGCTGCTGCTAAACTGCTACCAGACTTTGACAGATATTTATGATTGTGTCCAGTGGAAAGGGGATTTTAATTGCGTAAATGTCCTTCATAAAAGTGAGTTGTGTGGAAATCTAATCAACGCCTCATCATGATGATGTTTTCAGATGCTCATCCTCCTCGTCACCGGAGTTTGAGTAGAAACGCGAGTGGGTCCAGTAGTCCGGTAGATTTTCGCGATAATCCAATGGACGACTACGCCGAGATTGTGGATGAGGACGGCGACTATTCCATTCCAGCTTGTAAGTAGACAACAGTAGAGAACATTTAAAAAACTGGACACATTTGCATATACATTATTTGTATAAAATCCTATTAATTCTGTTGTCCGTAGACAGTTCCATGATTAGTGCAAAATGTTGAGCTTGTTCACTTAAAATGCAAATTAATGTGTAGTTCTTGTTTTGTATGCGGGCTCGAGTATATAATCCTCGTGTTGAAATGTACCTGACAGCCTTCTGTTATTGTAATTATTATTATTGCTATGCTCTATTGTATTTTCTAGCACACGACTACGAACTGGACAGAAATAACGTAGAACTGGGTGACATAATCGGCCAGGGCCAGTTTGGGGACGTCCATCAAGGGGTTTACAACAGCCACAAAGACAAAGAGAAAATCCCCGTGGCTGTGAAAACTTGCAAAGAAGACGCGGACGTGAACACGGCTGACCGTATCCTTGAAGAGGCTTGTAAGTTGTGAACAAGCAATTAATTATAATTTCTCATCGTTATCATCATGAATGGAACTTTATGTTGTCTGGTACTCTGCCTGGAATCCTCATTACCATTTCTGAAAAATTCTGCCAAAACTCCGTCACTCCAGTCACAACATAGCCACAATAGCCAGCGAGAGTGGCTTTTCGTATAAAAAATTTGTCTGTTTTTGTTTTATGAGCATTCAGCAGAATGGAGCATTTAGACAAAAAGACATTTATTTACATAATGTAAAATCTTGCCCTCAAACCATCCCTAGATGATGGTGATGCACTTGTAAAATTATTTTTTTGTTATTTTCCGTCATCACGAAAGTTTTTGATTCACGAGACCCGTGATGCCAAAAGACAGAGACAATTGAGGTTACCACACTCTTACTCAGAGATGAGAACTCTGCCGCGTTTTTTGATGATTATACTCTTTACGAAAGACCACGACGTCATTTGGCAATGGAGACGGCCAACTGAGTAAAATTATCTGCTGAAAGCTTTTACCACTTTATTCAGAGCGAGAATGGAAAACAGCATCATTTCACAGGGCATTTTACATTTTCCATTTTCCTCTGACAACATTTTAGTGAAACTTTTCGCATATGGAAGCCGGTTGTAGGTAAAATGGCAGGAGTTGAGGAAAACCGAGAGAGTTGACAGGAAGAAAGATGAATGCAAACTTTTTTCCGAGTACTAACTCAGATGTAAAGCTGTTCCAATGTGTACAAATGGAGAGACAGGATAATTGAAATATTTATGTAGGTATACACATAATGTTGTGAGTCTTTATAACAGACTTCTCGAGTCGAGTACCTACACAAACACTCTGTTTGCTCTTGACTTGTACTGAATTATTATGCTGCAGGACACGTGCAATCACGACAGATTATCTGACTCATTCATCATCAACACATCATATTTCGCTGTAAGTGCATCTGTTCAGCTGTTCTGGGATGCAATGCAGCTCAGCAGAACAGATTTACGACGTATTTTAACGATCTACTATATCATACACAAACTCTCGTGTACAGCAGTAGAATGTCAGGAACAGTTAACCTTTACAGTAGTTAAATACTTCGCGGAAGGTTTCTTTAGGAATCAGTCATGCCTGCAAAAATTGATACGCATCACATCGTTTCCCATTAAGTAAATATAATTTTTTTTCTTAAGAAAGCGTGTCTTGTCCGGTTCACGCCACCTACGAATCGCCAGATCCATATACCATGTCGGGTTTATTTTTTTTATGCAAATGATCATTTTGCCCCAGAATGTTCTCACTCAATAAATTATTATGCCATGGCTCTACATTTCTGAGAGAAAAAACCATTTCGTTTGTTATTATTACACCGGTTTACATTTTACGTGGTAATTTGTAAATGCTCAACTCTTTCTTGTACTCTTAATTAAGTACTTCAGTCAGGTACTTGTTCATCATATCTCTATATCTTGCTCTTAAATCAGGACAAAAAAAGTGTACATATACACAACCTCTTGTAAAAACAAGCAGCAAACGTAATGACGAAATGGCAAGTCGTTTTAGTGTGCTTTTTTGCTAGGCTTTCTTTTACGATCCAAAAGACGCCTATATGAACACGTCAGTATTTAAATCAAGCTGTAAAGCACTCTGAGACAGCAAAAAAAGCACATCATTTTTAATTCTTGTCATTGAATCCCCTGTCAAAAATACTTCTAACTGCCTCATAGCGGCAAAGAGGTGCAAAAAAGGGATTTAGATTTACAAATACGCTTTTAGAATCGCCAACGAGCATAAATAGTTAAAGTGGTGAGTATATGTATGACTTGTTTTTAAAGTGCAGGTACTTTTTTTACAAAAAAGATGACTCATCCATGTTTTCATTTGCATCAAAGTTTGGTCATCCAATTTTTTCAGCATGAATGCATAAAACCAAACTTTTTGTTGTTGCTTTGAAGTTAGTAAAGCCATAAAATTCTATAATCTTCTTTCTGCCTATTAAAAAACATTTAACGTCAAAATACCGTATTTTTTCAATAACCGCTTATGCTATATTCGTCGACGGCGACGATCCACCTGAAGAATCCACGTGTATAAGGTAGAATGAACGCTGTTCGTTTCTTCCACTGGGATCTGGCTTCGATTTGAAAATTTACGTTGGGTACCACACGAGGTGTTGAGATTGTCTGTGTGTTTTTCGCGTTTTACACGGTATATCATTTACTAAATTTGATACTTGAATAGGATGCTCATTATCTGGCATTAAGTCACCTTTTACATGGGCATAAAAATAAATAAGAAAACGACATCATTGCCGTGATTTGCATGCATGTATGGAGAATGGATATAGGGAAGATCCTGGCTAATGGTATGTTAATTTGTGCGTGTTTTTGTTTTACTCTCTTTTATTCTCACTTTTGACGTACCTACTAAATAGTAATATGTATGTTTGTGGTCTCGATCCCTCTCTCGCGTTGGGAGTTATTTGGCGAAGCGCATTGAAGTGTACACGAAACAAATTAGCCAAGTTTTAAAACAAAAAAGGTTGTATAAACCAGTTCTCTAATTCTATTTTTTCTTTTTTTTCTCCCCTACAGACATTATGCAACAATTTGACCATCCACATATTGTCAAATTAATCGGGGTATGTTCGGAGTCGCCTATATGGATAGTCATGGAGTTGGCTGAATATGGAGAGATGCGAGCTTATCTCCGTGC
>JAHZNB010006800.1:0-20979 GCA_027744295.1 Callyntrura guangdongensis | reverse complement strand
GGTATCCCGAGATTAGTCGGAGTCCCGGTATCCCGAGATTAGTCGGAGTCCCGGTATCCCGAGATTAGTCGGAGTCCCGGTATCTCGGGGTCACTAGATTAGTGGAAGTCCCGGTATCCCGGGGTCCCTGGGTCACCAGAATAGTTGGGATCCCGGGGTCACCAAGCAAGTCGGGGTTCTGATATCCCGGCGTCACTGGTCAAGTCGGGGTCCAAATTTGGCAAAGTAGTTTCGATGCCACCGTGCCACAAAAAATGTTCGCCACAGAGTGGGGCCAAACTGACTGTTTTTAAACCCGATGGGGTCACTTTTACTGTACTAAACATTTTATTGCTGATCATATGGTGATTTAAGTAAAAATGTGTGCCTGCGGTTAAGTTTAGAGAAAAAGTAAGGAAATTTTAGTTTTGCTACGTACAAAACACTTCATCCGATTGTGCTCAAATTTAGTACAATGGTTTGAATGCGATAAATAATAAGGCAATGAAAGACTACTCAAAATGATGAATTTTAGATCCGAAAGGGGCACTTATTAAAACGTCTTATTCAATAGGTATCCCGGGGTCCTGTGGTCACCAAAAAAATCGGGGTCCGGTATCCCGGGGTCACCAAGCAATTCGGGGTCACCAGTCAAGTCGGGGTATCGGTATCCTGAGGTCACCAGTCATGTCGGGGTCCCGGTATCGCGGGGTCACCAGTCATGTCGGGGTCCAGGTATCGCGGGGTCACCATTCATGTCGGGGTCCAGGTATCCCGGGGTCACCAGTCATGTCGGGGTCCCGGTATCCCGGGGTCACCAGTCCAGTGGGGGTCCGGTAACCGGGGGTCCCACCCAGGTCTGGTAGATACCGACCAAACCTCTTATGTGTATTTTTTGTGATCAAATAGTTACTATGCAAAATGTAACTCCTGATTAAAATTAGGGTGAAACGTCGGGTGAAAGCAATTACTCTTTGTCTGTTTTTTTTGTGATTGGGAGAAAGTAGAAAGTACTGAGGGAGTTACAATAACTTTAAAATGCTTTTGATTTGGCAATGTTAAAGCAGAGTACACGCATACATTGTTGGAATTTTTGTATTTCATACATTTTCAAGTGAGTATTTATGCTCCACAGAGAGCACTTCTTCAAATAATAAATGTCCTAGTTTGTGCAGAGGAGCTACTAACAAGATGCAAATGTAGTTGTACGAGTATAATTGAACCCATGAGACCTATAAATATTGAAAGGAATAACATACATAATACCTAATGACTAGAGAATAATAACAGAAATAAACCTACCTAATAACAGTCACATTATAGACCGTAATATTTTTAGCTCCAAATATTATATACGCCAAATTCATACATTAGTGAAACTAAATAAACGACAGTGGTACAAACTCTAGCATTAAAAAGAGGATATGTCTGGTCGTGGTCGAGTGCAATAGAGAACAGAGCCAGTTTTTCAAATCACACATTCAAATAGGCTTGTAAGACATAAATTGGCGCGATTCAAAATACTGAAATTGTTAATTTGATTTTGAAGTCACAAATGTCGGGACACAAAGAGATAATGCGCTAGTCAAAATGCGATTGTGTATGAGTTCCGAATCAAAATAAAGCATACGTACTAATTCCTGCGCCTGGAACATTTTTCTTCAGGTAGAACTACACAGATTCTTGTAAAAGAAAAGCAGGTAGCGCAAAATTGAAATAACAATGTATAGTTTGTTATATGTATGTTTAAAAATGACGCTCACGTTTCTACCGCTTGGTAGCGCTGCACTCATTACATATGTACACATGTAGTTCTGTTGTATGCAAGTAGACTGCTGAAAATCCCTTTTCAAACGAGTAAGAAATACCAATACCAACGTTATGAAAAAACGAAATTTTTGTAGCCCCTTGTGGTTCGCATGGGCCAGGTAAGCAGAACTGCTTTTCCTGACTCTTCTTGGACAACCTTACGGCTGATATTTCTCCAAGCCTGTCAAAATCCCCTCAATGACATCTTGTGCATTTAGTGACGTGGTCACACCTGTCCAGGTCACAGTGTTTTTGCGCTTATGATGCTTATAGGTGAAAGAAACAAACGCTACTTTAAACAATCCCCCATGTACACTGGTCCAGTACCGCGGTTCTAACAAGGTATTTGTAAAATTATATGTATGTGTGGTATATTTGCAAACTGTGTAAAGAGACGAACTCTGACTTCATTTTATGATGGTATGTTGAAAATTTATTTTGACGTACTTACAATTAGAATAACTTGGTTCGATAGGTGTTATATAATCCGTCATGTGTTCGTCCGTATGTACCACTCAAGTTTGTGAATAATAAATTACGTTCGAAGCCAGTTTTCTGCCAGTCATATATCGCCAAGTATCATATTCAACTACTAATTGCTCAGATTAAGTTCTTGCTTCTCTTTGTTTATCAATCAAAATTTGAGTTTGACTAGACATTTCGAAAATGAAAAATAAGTATAATAATGAATGACACTTCAACATTAAATCGTAGCGAACGAAAGAATATTAGATTTAAACCAAAGAAAATAAAATGCACACCAATTCGTAGTTTACTTTACTAGTCGAAAATTCGGGAGGTAAAGGTACAAGTTTATTGCTTTGCTTCACATTGACAATTCATTGATTGTGAAATCTTTCAATCTTTACGAAATTATTGTTGTTTATGCCCATCTCTAATTATGTTGTTAGGAAACGCATCAAGTAGGAATTAACAGTGTTTGAACTAAAATCCTAGTACGAAGTAGAGGTAACAATCACCGGTTGTGTTTGGTTTTCAGAACCTTTTCAGGTCGCGGTTACGTTCATATCGTGCTCATATTGTGTACTGAAATTTTATTTCTCAACTTGCAAGGCATTACTGTGAATCGGGTACAACAACGACGTTCCATGGGTGAAATTGGTGTCTATAAGTAATTTCGGACACGTAGAATAACTTAGCGTCAGCCACAGTCCATAATGCGAGCACCATGAAATGTGGTGAGTTGGCAAAAAGGGTTTGAAGAACAATATTCATGAGTGCAAATCTGCGTACGTTGAATAAAGGGTATTGAAAATGTAATAAACATGATCAAGATGTATTCATAGAGAGAAGATGATTGTGCATCCTGTTTTAAGTGCATGCATTTGTTCAAGCGTTTACTTTCTTTCGCTTTACACGTGACATATGTGCTGGTTAGTAGTCTGGTAATCCCATCATTTATTTATTCTAGGTATGCTGTCCATCATCATATTAATCACACAACCTAATATTTGCAGTGTATATGCGGGTCTCGGGTTTTTTTAGTCCTCGTTGTGTACTCTTTGTCATTTGTCATCACTGTCGTCGTCATTATCGTCATCATGGCTATGACCATAATTTCGTTGTTTTCATTATGGCCACTGCCACTACTTTGTACTTTACTTCCATATTTGCACCTACATAAGCATCACTCATCTTCTCCGCGTCCTACTTCCCCGCCTATCTTCCTGAAGAAGACAATGAGCAAACAAACTAACCAGTGAAGACCAGACTGACTCCTTTTTCTGCACTTTCACGTTGTTAGTTCGACTTCAATTCAGTGAAGTGAGTGAAGAGTGCGAATCCTGCTGGCAGCAACAACGCTGAGTGGTGGGCACATTAGGATACATAATTTTCCCTGTACTTCGATGCTAGTTTAACGATGCCATTCATTTATGTAACAGGGCATAAATACGACATGTCTTCCTCCAAGATAGACATTCCATCAAATAAACATTAGCGTTGCTACACGCAAACAGTTGTTGCATAAATTCGATTCGTTTGTTGTTTGTCGTTCAACACGTATTCATGATGATCATGACATGACAGTGTTGAGGTGTCATGTATCTATAATATTTTTTTAATCCAAAATTAACCCTATAGTAATGCATCGGATGTGGGGATATTGTGTGCAATATGGCAGGCTAATTAAAAAGGAAAGGTTTACTTGTCCCGTATCCATTAGCCCATATTCTCTACCTACATAAGTTTACAATAAAGAGCGACAAATCATGCAAATTTTCGTAGCCGGTGTTCATATTTCTGCAATTTTCTTTGTTACTCTGTCATAACATAACCATAACCATAGAAATTTGCAGTGGGTTGTAGGAGTCGTGCGTCATATTTGTTTTTAACACTGTGGCGCATATGGAAATTACAACAAGAAGGTTGCTGTCTAGAGTCTAAAGTTTAGTCGACAACAATTTAGGATGTAAGATGTAACAGTAGTGCCCGTGGAACTTGTTATGTAAAACCAGGTCAAAACTCACAATACCCCAGAGACAAATGGGATACCAACTCTTTGATGGATCATTATTACTACTACTTCTTACCACTAGTTTCCTTTTGATGAAAATAATAGCATCATTTGTATTCAGCCTGCCTTGCCTGTAGATAGGATTAATGAAACGCCATGTTTTTAGAAGATGACAGTTTTTCTGTTTCGCTTTTATTCCAGATGGTGATAGTCGGAAAATATGGCAGAAATTCACACACTTTTGTAATCTCAGTGTGCAGTTTGTTTTTTAATTGTAATTGAGAACCTTTGTCCTCTTACTTCACTTACTGTGCTGATGATAATAGGCTGCTAGCGGGACAAAACAAAAATTGAGGTTTTTTGTTACCGATTTCCTGTCGAAGTGAACAAGACCAACAGCGCAAGAAGGCTTTCGGCAAAACGTTCAACATACGAGCAGCGTGCGAACAAAAATGAACTGAACTCGGTTTCGTCAACGTTTCCAGCAAATGTTCATCTACTTTAAGGATTTCCAGTGACAAATTTTCAACTGGAATTGTTATCTACGGAATAGTACAACGAGAGACATCGTTATCGACAAACAACTTGATAGAAAGTGAAAAAGGGAGAAAAGGAAAAGAGAATTCGTTTCTTGAAAATTCTTATCTTAGGATAGGATAGAACGCGTAACATATTCATATTGACTAGGTATGTACACACAAACTATATAATCCACACAATACACGCTGCGCACAGTCTAATCACGCACGAGAGAAAGTAAGTTTCACAATGAAGCAGTAGACTAAACCCAAGACACATTCACAATTCACACAAATAGCTCGATAAGTAGAAAGTAAAGTCTTTTGTGGAACAACTTATTACTTTTAAGGTTATAAATGTACGAATGTTGGTCTGAATGTACAAAAATTGATATAGCAAGAACGGACGAAAGTAGTCTGTAGAAAATACTTTTTCTTTTTTGTCTTGATCATCAAATTCATCAATGTTCACAAATTGTCAGAAAGTGCAAAGCCCGCAGCAGTCGCAACAGCAACCTGCAAACTGTTGCAGCAGTAGTAACAAGGGGACAAGCAACAGTAGTGTGTGCGGGACGTTAATTCAGTCAGGTCCTAAAGAAAGTGGAAACATGGGCGGAATGACATCAACAACAACCACTGCTACTGCTGCAGGGCCACAAACTTCGGGTCGTCGGGCAACGATAGCGGGTGGCCCTAGTCAAGACCAAAGACTGCATCAACAACAACTCCAGGAATGTTTTCGAAAGAACAAACAGGATAGCAGTATATCAAATATGGCTCCCCCGGGCAGCAGTACCAGTTTTATTTCTGCCAGTACTATAGCAACAACGCCAGGAAGCTTACAAAATTGTGTGGGAAGCAGAAGTTGTTGCAGCGACAGTAAGAATGCGATTCCAGCGAAGTCGGCACTTAAAAATAGTACGACTGGGGCAATCACAACCAACACAAGTTTTACCTGTAGTACCGTAGTAGTTGACACTGAAGCAATGCAGCAAAAGCCTCCCCTGGTGGAAGCTACTATGGTGGAAGCTGCTCCACCATTGTGCAAAAGCCAACCTGTGATCATACAGCAAGGATTACAAGAAGCTACAAGCAACAAAGATGGAGCAGTGGGTGCAGTAGCTCGGGGTAATGCGAAAATTCCACAACCTAATGTAAATCCTGTTGCGAATCAAAAGACACCGCCAATATCAATGGCAAATCGGGGAATGTCAAGTGACTTTTCTCGACGACCAATTTACCCAAATATTCCATATTCCCCGTTTACATCACCTGGCACGTCCCCATACTTGGGGAGACGCCGCCAGCAGTTCAGAGAGAGCCAAAGGGTAAGCGTGGAGCAAGTTGGAGACACCGTTCAACTAAATCAGTACAAGCTTATGCACCCCATTGGCCAAGGGGCGTACGGCATAGTCAAATTGGCCTACAATGAGGAGGACGAGGAATATTATGTACAGAAAAATTTAAGTCACAAAAAAATTCAATTAATTCAAGCAATTCAGTTTTATGCTGTAATGTTTACTGTTAAAGGCAATGAAAATACTTTCAAAAAGAAAACTATTTCAAAAGGCTGGAATTTTTGGGCGAATGGCTCCTAGTCGAAAGACATCTGGAAAAACTCCTGAAAATCCGTTGACGAGAGTGTACCGCGAAGTGGCTATTCTTAAGAAATTGGATCATCCTAATGTGGTTAAATTAGTAGAGGTGCTAGATGACCCTACTGAAGATAATTTGTATTTAGGTTGGACAATTTAGGCTGATGTCTCAATTTTCAAGATTTTATATTTTTCTTGCTTGTTTCAAATGGCCCCATTTCCTTGTACATTTTGAATAGAGAAGACGATGCGATTTTGACGAGCACTACCGGAACACCGGCTTTCGTTGCACCAGGTGAGCACTGGAAAACTTATAGAAATTGTATCTGTAACTGTAACTACCATCGTTGATTACTAACAGATATATAGAAGTACTAATTATCATTGAACACTCAAAAACTTACAAATACCGATGCTCTTCAGCTGGGGCATGACATAGAATTTTCTATTGCTAATGAAAACATATGTACATATACCCTTGAGCTTCTCAATTTCGAGTTTCCACCAAAAACATAATTTTCAGTTTCTAAGTTTAATCTGATGAAAAGGATTAAAATACAGTTTATGGCTTTCACTTTACTCTGTAAGACATTAAAATTCTGGACGATTTTTTATACCCATATACAGAGGCACTGGCTATTCCAAAAGAAAGCTACAGTGGAAAAATGGCTGACATCTGGCAATTGGGTGTAACATTATATGCCCTCATATACGGGCAAATACCGTTTAACGATGAGAACATTCTAAAGCTGTACGACAAGATTCAACACCAAGAACTTCGATTTCCCCCAAAACCAGAGGTACCTCAGCTGCTCAAGAATATGCTGTCAAAAATGTTACACAAGGATCCTCAGAAGCGGATTACTCTCCCAGAAATAAAGGTAAAACAACAAAGACTATGATCAGCGTTGTTTGTTTAAAGTCCAGTTCGTAAGAAACAAATTCCTTTATATTCTAACTGGGATTATGTCACGTTCTTATAAACCATCTTGAAATGAAAATCTTTGAAACTACACACATAGACAGCAACGAATTCGTAATGTAATGAAATGTTGTTCCATATAGTAATTAGGGGAACAATAGCAAATGCAACGACACGAAACAAAGCGTTTTCGTGCCCCCTGTAATAATAAAAGTCTGGTAAACTGTAAAATAGTCACATCCGGGCGTGGAAATCATAGACGGGCTTGATGATGTTTAACCAATATGTGGGCTTTCAGACCCAAATTTTTATGGCCTGTTTAGTTACTTGGCCACAGGGTCAGAGGTGAAATTTCCATCTGCCACATCGTTTAGTACATAACTTATTTAAAAATTGGAATTTTTTGATGGTATCTTCAACATACGATTCGTCTCGAAGTCCTCTACAACATATATGAGTTTCAATTTTTTATGGCCCGGTTAGTTACTTGGCCGCAGGGTCAAAGGTGAAATTTCTATCTGTCACATTGTTTTGTGCATAACTTATTTAAAAATGGGAAATTCCATCTGCCAAATCCATGACCATAAACTTTGGTAAACTGTAAAATAGCAGCTTAATGCTTAATGTTTAAAGCTTAATGCTTAAAGCTTAATGGTGATTATGATAAATTGGCCTTTGACCCCACCTGGAGGCCACATATGTTAACCAAAATGGCTCAAACTTGGTATACTTAAACAAGTACATATAAGGTATGTGTGTACCAAATTTGATCCAAAGTTGTCATGTTAAAAGTCAAAGAAATAAAAGGGGGTCTCTTGTTTCAACCCCAAGGGGTGTCACCGAGATGTCGTGCTGACATATGTTATAGCCCTTTCCCTCTTTTGCAGAGTTATATGCAAATTAAGTTAAAGGTTTGACGACCCCTGGGGGTTAAAGGGGTCGACTGATTTTGGTCAAACTTTGTAAAACGTTATAACTATCCATTATTTTATATGTAGATCCACTTTCAGCCATATGTCATATGTTGAAATTTTAGTGACCCCCTGTTGACCCCCAGGGGGTCGACCCCAAATGCCCATCTTCGTACTCATTTGAGATATTGACTATACCTATCGATTGACGAAAACAGAATTTCAAAATTCCTTTTTCTTCAAGAGTTATCGTGCAGACGGACGGCCGGACGGCCGACAAATGGAGGAAAATTACATAGTTACATAGGTTGTGCCTAAATAAGCAAATGCTTACGATTAATACAGAATGCCTGAAAATTTCTTGTAGTTGTTGTGTAATCTTTTATTAAAGTTATTAACACACAACAGAACACTCAGGTTTGTTTTGGGTGGTATTCATAAACATAGAAATATGTGGAATAGGGGGGATAATTCCCCCCTACGACCGTGTCATATAACTTTTTAGGATAGGGAACCTAGTCTAATACATTACAAGATAGGATTATCCCCCACGTTCTCCACTTTCTCCGCCACTGGATATTTATTAGCCACTTCAAAAACAGACTCAGGCAGAAAATACAATTATTTGGACAGAAAACGTCGGCCACGCAGCCATGAAATATAGAAAAGCGAAGACACATAACTCCAACATCCCCTTCCACACACCCTCTCTCCCATCGATTACAACCACTTCCCAATTGGGGTCCCTCCAACACCTCTTATCCATTTCAAGACCTCCCCAGGGCCTCTGAGGACTAACTTTTCAAATGGTCTGATTTTTAAAAAATAGCTTTTGACGTTGTATCAATTTGAGCAATTTTTTTACATGAAAATTACCATATTATCGTCACCCTTTAACCACCTCCTGGAGTGACAGGGTGACCAATTTTTTAAATCAGGTTTGAAGAATTAGTCAACTTTTAATGCTCAGTTGATTAGAAGAATGAAAAATATGCATATAAATAACCATATTATCTGCACCCTTATACCACCTCATGGGGTGACAAGATGACAAAATTTTTGAATAGTTAGTCTGATTTCGAATATTAGTCAACTTTTAATGCTCTATCGATGAGAACAATAAAAGAAATTTACGAAAATTTTCATTTTAGTCACTTCCGATTCATTTACTCTGGTCCATGACCACCGTCAGACTTGAATTGTGTGCAGGTAATCGCCAATTGTATATATAATCTACATACCAAGTTTCGTCGGAAATGGTCAACAGGGACTGGAATTACATCGAACAGATCAGACGGACACAACACGAACTCAAAAAGTAGCTTCGCCCGCTTAACTCGTCAACTGAAGTGAACGAAAAATATTTTACCCTTTATATTAACAATTGTATTCTTTGTTGATTTCTAGATACACGATTGGGTCACTCGAAGCTGTGAATTTCCACTTCCATCTGAAGAGGAGAATTGTCTCTTGTATGTAGAGGTGACGGAAGATGATATAATGAACTGCGTCCGCTCTATTCCGAAGTTGGACACATTGATACTCGTAAAAACTATGCTAAAAAATCACTCGTTCCAAAATCCCTTCAAACGGGGCCACTCCAAAGGAAAAAATTCATTACATGTGAATGGGCGATCCCATTCAGCTCCTAGTTCGTACAATTCTTTTTTTGAAGGGTACGTTCACATTGCTACCATAATAATAATCACAATATAGAGTGCGAGATTAAAATGATAAATATAAACTGATCTTATTTTAGGAAAATCATGTCATTGGACTCGGATCTTCCTATAGTGAGTGAGTCTGCCAAAGAATCAATGATATCTCCCCGAGGAAGCTTTATTAACAAAGACCCTGCTGGAAGGAATAGTTACCGTAAAAACTGACGATATATCCCCTACCTGAAATACTCAAAGGAGCACATGAAAATTTTTAAAATACCAAGATAATCATAATAATTTAACAGCAATGACATTAATATCATATAATAGTTTAATGATATTGCTATGATGTAAAATTTCGCATATGTTGTTGCTCGCTCGTACGATCTGATTCTCTGACATATGAGTGCGCAATAGTTATAAAAATATTGATTTAGAACTTGGGAGGGGTATTCTGGATCTAGACAACTAACGACGACCCTTTGGCGCACAACGACTTCCACGTTTTCAAGTTGAATTCACTTGTCTTAACCATATCATTTCCAAGAAACCATGACAGTCACATTCAGTTCGTCGAAATTTTTATCCTTGATAACTTCGTCTGTAATTTTCTTGTGTACATAGTGGAGGTTCTATTTTTTTAAATAGTTTGAACCTATCGTTGTCTGAGCTATAGCAAATTTAAGAAATTGATCTTAAAATTTACAGTGTCTTTTAACCCAAAATATATCCCAGGAAACAAAACTTACTTCAAGTTAACTTTCAACTCTCTCATAAAATGAATGTTCGTGTTTTAAACTAGTTAAAATCTTCTAATCTGCAGTATACTGTTGAATAATAAAACAGGAGCTAGATTAGCCTTTAAAGTATTCCATATTGTTGCATACGTTCCGAAGGAGGCCGCGTTTAACTTACGTGTGTTTCATTGCATAATACTAATATGCATCCACGGCATTTAACATGGTGACAAGCATTAGTATATAGGAATGAAGTCTTATTAATAACATATTGTATAGTGCACTGATGTTTAATCTACTTAATGCAGTTACTATTTCATTAATATTTTGCACAATAGCGATAGCCAATGTCCGAATTTCAAATAATACAATGTAATTGACATGGCTTCCACTGTTAAACCAATTGTGTAGTAATTTGTTAAGCAATTCCTGCAATACAAATATTACAGAAGATTAAACCAAATATTTCTTCGTGATTTCAAAGACTTTTCTCGACATTTTTGTAAGTCGTAAGATGATTTTCAACTTTGAATGTGCTATTGAAAATACTTCGAATATAATAGTTTGGCAATTTTTCCGTCATTTGTAAGTTTTAAAGCTGACGGTAGATAGTTTTAGCTAGGCTATACATTTTAAGGAGCATATAGTGCGTATTTGAGAAAAAACTTTAAGCGTTATACCACATATTATAAATATATTTTAATTGGTATACAACATAATGTACATTATGTACGTTGTTATGGTCATTAATACTGTGTAAAATCGTACTTCATGGATCTTATCTTGCCAAAAATCTTTCAGTTAATGTCTTGAAATGAAAAGTCATTTTTGGAAGAATTCCGCCTGTTTTAGTAAGGTGCTGCCCCAAGCCGTAATAACTGTTGTAATCAAGTTAGAAAACGCTATAGCTGTTTTAAAAGTAAACTTTAAAATGAGAATCTCAGATGCCTTTGGGTAAAAGAGATGGGAAAATGACAAAGATTAAAATCAGTGGTAATACTACCTGTTGTGCTATTCTAAATAAAGGAAACTATTTTAGGTTTTTTAACTGTAAAGTCAAGTTTTCATCGGTGATTCTAGCTTAGAACGCACATAATATTGCATGTAAAAGCTGCCTTTTATTACTAGTGTTATTCTGTCGGTAGAAGGGAGATTTGTGAATTGTGTGTAGTTATAGGTTTGTGATGTTCCGAAACATTTGTATTTTTAAACCGAAACGGAACAAAATTTTTAATTATTCTGAATTTTAATATGTGATTAATTAAGCTAAACTATCCCACGAAACCAAAAATAAGTTACAGTTTTTATTATGGAAACTGAATAAATAAAAGATGACGCACCAATATTGTTTCAGTCTTACTTTCTCTCGCATTATAACGTTTATCTACCTTCTAATATCTATGGGTGACTGTATTTGTGGCGGGCCGGCTGCCCTGTTTTGCTATCTGCTCTGAAGCCTTTTGACCAATTAACCTGAAAATTGGCATACATATTCCTGACAGTCCTGGCTCCATCGTAGCACAAATCCAGCTTTATAACTTTAACTGTTCACGAGACAATTAACTTTTTTTGCTATTTGCCCATTTTGCTCATGCTTCCACATTCCCACCGCCGTGGTGGAGTGGTTCTACAGGAATTTTAAAATAAGGTACAAATGTGGAAGTATGAGAATACTGTTGCACGATACACAGTACTAAAAGACCTTGCTTCCACACAATACTAAAACACCCTGCTTCCACACAATACTGAAGCCCATACTTCCACATTCACACCTCAGTGGAGCGGTTATACAAGAATCTTCTTTATACCTGCATGTGTCTGTGTGCTTGTTTGTATTTCTTTCTTCTCCGGCACCTTGCTACCAATTCCTTTCAAATTTGGCAAAATACATTTTTGATACCCTGATCGTGTTCGGCGCAAAAATTCAGGGGGGTACAGCGAGACCGACAATGTCATATCAATCGATAAGTTGTCTCGAAAACTATTTCTATGAGGCCGGGAATCCAGGTACTCACCAGGGCCGGGAGTCAGCTCACGGAGGGCTTGTTAAAGTTAAGTACATTTTTCTACTTAACTAGAAACATGTTTATCGTTACGATTAAGAGTATTCTGCACTTCCTACTTAAGCAAAGAAATTTAAGTAATTTTTAAGTTTTTAATTTACGAATAAGTTTATTAGTTAAGAATTTACTTAACTCCATCCTGAATAACTATCTACTTCTCTAAGAATTTACTTAACTCCATCCTGAATAACTATCTACTTCTCTAAGAATTTACTTAAGAATTTACTTAACTCCATCCTGAATAAGACTCCAGACCTCTGGTACTGTATAAGATTCCTCCATCGTGTCCGGCCGTCCGTAGAAACGATAACTCTTGAAGGGCAAGGAATTTTGAAATTCTGTTTTCGCCAATTGAAAGGTATGGTCAATAGCTCGGATGAATTCGAAGATGGGCATTTGGGGTGAACCGGGTGTCACTTTTAAAATAAATGCATGACCTATATTTTTTAATCCACATATGGGACTATTATGGAGCCTTAAAAAGATATAGCTCATAGTCTCAGGTTTCCCCAGAAGCCCCTCAAACCAAAGCAGGAGCTTTGGTTGTGTCAAGGCCATTATCCCTTTGTTGTACGTGAAACAGTATAGCACTTTGGAGGAGACTTTGAGGGGACTTTGGAGGAGACTTTGGGGGGACTTTAGAGAAATCCTGGGAATCTTTTTGCGGGATTTTTTGAGGGAATTTTTGGAATGAATCTTGGAGAGAATTCTGGATCGAATTTGGAGAAAATGTAGAAGGGAATTTTAGTGGAAACGAATATTGGATGGGTCTAGATTGTGCACGTTTGTTTTTTTGCGTGCATCGGGCTTTCTAGTAATGTACATTGTAATGCATGTCTGGTCCTATTTTACAGTTTGACAGTTTATTCATCTGTCAAAGTCACTAAAGTTTTAAGCTTTGATTATGTATGTCAGTTTTTTTCTACTAAAATATCAACAGCCTCATTGCTCTTTCTATTTACACCACTATTTTCCCAAGGGAGTAAAATTAACAAAACAGGATGATACGCAGTTTAAAAATGCAACGAACGTGACCTTTGTTTCCCTGAATTTGCTCGTGAGATGTGTATTTTACAAAGAAAAACAAACTGTTGTCAACAACAAGAAGAACCGTTCTCGTCACTGTAACTACCTTATGAAAGATAAGTGCCGAGACGACTGATTTTTACTGCACTGCATAAAGGTAGTGAACGCAGTATATTTATATGAGCCAAAAAGTAGGAGCGTGCAACAAATAGTTTTCTTAATTTTGATGTTCATCTCACGTTTCTCCTTTTCCACTGTCATTGACATTTATGAACGTTACCTTACGACGTTAAAAAAAGCCAGAATGTGTGATGTTGAAAATTATATATGGTGAGGCTATTTTACTGCCGCTTTAATACCACCGCCGCAAAAACGTTGTGATAGGATGAAATAAAACTGCCAATTGATAAAAGTTTTCAGAACGACTCATGTTGATAGTGATCCAGTGAACTGATTTTGGGCTGTTTGTTTTGAAGTCAGGCTGTCTGAAAAAAGTAGGTGTGAGAGAGTACACTGCTGAGTAACATGATTCTTTACTTACTTCAGTTCAAAAGACTTTTGTTACAATTATTAACCGTGACGAACTCTGACTAATGCACTGTTGTTCACACATATGCCTATACTACAGCGTAACAGTCTGTTCAAAAACTGCCTGAGGAAATTAGAAATTATTAACAGTCTCTTCATTTTGTGTAGCAATGTATTATGATGATGATGATGATGATGACGATCCACGTCAGTCCATTGTCAAACCCAACAGTGTTAACAATTGTACAGAAAGTTTTCAAAGGCCATGCTTGAGTGTTTGTGCTTAAAATTACCTGGATATAATTTCATGTTTTATTCACAAACTTTTGTAGAGAAAATGTGCCACAGGCACCGGCAACAGCACTGCATGTGCACAAATATTGAAGTGAAATACTTAAATACAATAGAAAAATGCAAGATTATATCGATTCATGACCCTTAACAGGTAGGCACGTACATTATATGAAGTCATCTTATTATAGTATTTGCTCATGTATCCGAACAAAGCTAGAGAGATATAAGATAGACACTACAAGCGTATCTGATTTTTTTTAAATGCGCATCAGTTTCCTTTCCATTTCATTTCGTTATCCGCCTGCCTCTGCTCTTTTTCAGTTGCTCTTAAAATGACAAGTGACAACCACACAACAGGTTTGTTCTGCACAGTATCTCAAAAGAAGGAACGATCAACCTATTAAACAAAATTGTTGACAGGCGGAGATTGAATGGTGAAAGCTGAAAAGCAATTTTACTCAACATCGTTTATAAAATATCGAAAAATTCGATCCGCCTCAGGTATTTTTATAATTTGAAAAGGAACTGAAAACTCTAACTGTGGCCTTCAAGTTGAACTGAAAGTGTGCAGAGGATGTTTCTGTTGATACAAGAGAGAAACAAGAATTTTTTAGTTTTTCATTTAGAGTTGGTGAGAACAACGCAACGTTCATGAAATGAACAAAACAACGAACAATTCAACAGCATGTAGCAGGCAGGTTTACAACAACCATACATGTATGTATAACATGTACCTAAACCTAAACGTGCCGCTGATGTCATTTTTAAATAATTTTAGGCTCGTTCCGCGTGCTACTGATTGTACCAAATCTTCAACCGAGATATGCTAGTAATGCGATATGTGATGGTTAAGAGAAGTTCAGTTCACCTGTCATTATTTTTTATAAACAATTTATGACGGTTGTCTGTAGGGAATGATGTGTAGGTACGTATATAGCTAATTTGTTTGAAGGGGTTGCCTTTTTACCTCAATCTTTTTTCGATGCCTAACAATAACGAGTAGGTGAGGAGGCAATGTAGTATCATTTGTTGGTACGACGAATGAGTAAATTTGAGCAGTAGCGACAAAAGTGATAATTGGAGCTATTGTATTTTACTGGGATGCGCAATTTTATGGCAACGGGGAAACTTACAGATTGCAGGAAAGAAATTGTGATTTTGTAGTGAATCTAATGTCTAATCTACACAGAACAATTATGTATATGTACAAAATGTATTGACGAGCAATGTATTTACTATCGGAGTTTGAACGAAAGGAAAGATGAGCTTTGTTTTTGTAGAAAACTTTCATAGGCATATAAAATAATATTTAATTGGTCAATCAAACTTCATGCAAATAGAATTAATAGAAAATACTTACAATTCAGTTAAATGTAATAAATTGATCGAATTTCACCTTAAGTCATAAAATAAGTACTGGTACACTAAACAAACGAAAGCTTTGTCAAGGAAAATCAGAAAAAATTGACGTGATCTGATGCTAAAGTAGTTGTTAGCAATATTCAAAAGTTTATTAGTACCCGGGAGAGAATCGACTAGGGTACCTAATGGGTTCGTACACCCGTGTTTGTACGGCCGTCGCTCCTTTTTATAATAGCTGACAGATAGTTATGACGTTGTGCCAAATTTGACCCAGATTGGTTGACCCCTTGTGGCCTAAATGGAGCATCAGTTTCAAAATGGTAAAACCGTTTCGCTCATAACTCTGGAACGGTAGCTTTGATTTCAACGGGGTTTTCGGTAAACGACGCGGCGTAATTATCAGGGTTTTAACATTTAATAGGTAATAAAGACAGGAATGACGTAATAATGACGGGAGTGACGTAATAATGACGGCAACCACTGATCACTATAGCCGGCTAACTTTTTCACCGATTTTATCATCGCTGGTTAAGAATGATTCACATTTGAAATTACACTAGAAGTTAATGGAATGGACTTCACATTCACAGAAAAGATCATAGTTTCATTTCGAACAAAGGAAAATAGGCACTAATTTCAGTCCTTGTCATTGAATGAATTTTATTTTGATATACATATAAAACATTTTCGTTACTTTGAAAGTATAATACTAACTGAAAACCATGAACACACTTTTTTACACATAATAAGGCAGTTCACTAAAATAAATCGGCTTAATTGCAGCTATAGAGACGCAGATGAAAATGGTTGTATTGATACAAGCTTATTGAATTGACAACGACTTGATATTTTGGCTTGTTGTTGACTTGGTATCGCTATACAAAATCTGTGTTAATTTGGATAAATTTTAATGTTTGACTCCATAATTAACCCCGGGAGTTCACCAAATTTTCTCAAATTATATCCCAGAGATTCCACCACCCTAAGGTACCCTAGTACTGTGTGCCAAATTTGAGCCAAATCGGCTGAAGCGTCTGGCCTGTATAGTGATAATAGACGGACGGACAGACAGACATACAAACACACTAAAATCATTACTCCGATGAAATTATTAAAAATATTTCATCTGCGTAATAAAGTACGTTAAACTCCACTCAGCGATGGAATTCTGTTGCATTGCTTTGTAGTTCATTCATTTCATTGTTCTCATTTTTGTGGCTAGGTGTTAGTGAATGTATAGTGCATACTATACTATCTATGTATTTCATCAGTAAATTTTACTAGCTTTACTCCTCTATGTAAACTTTAAATTCCTGAGAAAATATGTTCTACTCAACACCATATTGACGTTAAAAGGTTAATTCCAGGTTCCGTGTCACCCCCTTTTTATTCGTTCATTTTATCCAGTTCACTAATTCGTTATCACGTTTTAGCTATTTTAGAAAACATACATATAAAATAGGACATTTTAGACTGCTGAATAAAGGAAATATTATGTACACATACTTTATATTTTATAGTTCTTACAATGGGTAACACCTACTTATATTTTGTAAATCTAATAATCTAGCCACGTGATTTGATTGCGAGAGTTTTTTACAAATTGCTGCGATGATTGCATAAAACAATGATATGTGACAGCACATCACGGTCTTTCAGTATCATAAGCAGGGCAACCAAATTCGTGAATTGTCATATTCCACATAGTGTTCAAGATTTAAATGAGCTTCAGTATGTGAACGAATCACATAAAAAGGAACACTTTTAGCCACACTTATAAACTCGTATTTGTCATATTTTGCATCTTAAGGTTTTGTAAAATAAGACGAAATGAAACCATTTTATCGTATTTTATATTTGACACGGCCCGACGACCTCAATTTTAACGATAAATAACAAATTATAAATTGTAGATTAACATTGTATCATATTGTATGTAAAAAAAGTAAAATTTTAATTGCATGTTTAACCGCATATTTCGACGATTTTAATATCATAATTGCATTCATTAAACTGTGGTGTTAGCTGCATAAAGTCGACTGCCCTGATCATAAGAAATACAGTGTTACTTTTGACTTTTATACAGCGTGTAAAGGCGAATTAAATTTTTAAGTGAGTTGAAAGTTGAATTTTTTCTTTAGTTTGCACGTGAAATATTAAAAATTGACATGCAATTAGTGACACCTGACCGGACATAATAAATTTTATACCATCACACCATCTAATTTGTTAGCCGTTAACTGCTGCAGTTTAATGTCACGTTGTAGTAATAGTAACTTTGAGTAAGAATTAGTTTTGCAGAAGAGGTATATAAATTCTGTGCAACTATTTCTTGCATTATGCAACAAAACACAAGTAAAATTGCTGTACACGAATTGTTACTACAAAGTGAACAAAAACAATGGGACAACCTCATTTTTCCGTAGCCTTTGTTTTATACAACAATAAAAACGGGAAAATATTATTTTTACTTATGCAACGACCATTTCATTTAGCTGACAAAGTCCCCACCCACTCCTTTCCGTATGCTGCGTAGCACTTCAATTGTCATTTACTCTTTCTATTTTAAATGTGTTACTTCTATAGATCATTTCACATGTTGCGCAATCACTAATCACAAAAAAGAAATAACGAATGCATGTATAAAATAACGTAATATGCTTATTGTGTATACAGTTTATACAGTTTATTATTGTTATAGTGCATTTCTTCCTCGCGCAATCATAATCATACACCTGCAAGTTACCTCTGTCTTACGACGATGATGGCATTTGCATGTGTATCAACGTCCGCCTAAACATGTTAACGTTCGAAAATGAGAAGTGAACTGTGTGACGTACGCAGTTTTCTTGCACGACATTACATGAGCGCCCATACGATGAGTTGAACTTGTTTACGTTCCCGTTGCATTGCATAGTTTGAATACTGTCTACGGAAAAAATCCCGAAACCATAACGTAAAAAGAAATAATTTTTATGTCAATAGGAAATGTTCCAATAAAAGTTTATTTAAACTTTGGAAGAATTTTAAACTGTGCGCAAAGCAAGGCTAGACATAAAATCCTTAAAATTACTGTGTAACAAGTGCTTTAATCAGTCAAGTTTCAAAATATATTGAAGCTATTAACTGCACACATTATGATCCTTCTATATAAATGTTATGGTTTGTTGACTTGACATTATGGCAGTATGACATTAATAGTAAAGGTCTACAAGCATTTTATTTTAAAACATTTGTGAAAATATTAATAATAAACTTTGTTTCAATTTTATGTACGTTTGGCTGGTTATATAAGGTGAAGTGTGCTCCGGACTAAATATTGTCTCAAAGTGACACAAAATGTCAATATTATTTGTTTTTAAGTTTTGTTCCGAGATTTGCACTTTACTTTTCATAACAACGAAACGTGAGCCTCAATGTCGTCGTGTGCAGTTTTGCCATGTTTGTGAAAAATCATAATTTGTAACTTTTTGTATGTATATTTCAAAGTACACTAGTTCTACTTGCTTGCCTACTACGTGGTGTAGTGGCAACTTGGTGCTTACAAATACATGTATGCATGTGCATGTGTCATATAATTTTTGGGTTATTAATGTGCAACAAAGACGTTTTATGGTAATATAGGTAATATTTTGTAGAATGGATAGATAGTGCACGCAAAGATTTCTTTTTTTTATGCAGGAGACACCGCACCATTGTAAAATTTCGTTAGGTTGAATATGGATACGGAACATTGCCATCACATCTGTAGTAGCAATGCCGATTCTTTTGTTGTGTACAACGAAAAATATACAAAATAGAGTGACGACGAAACCCAACCTCAGCGCTGATGGTGAATTCATTTGGTAACCCGAGGCTAGACCGAGGGTGAGACTGACACAGACAGAATTTTACGATTCTGCTGCGAATTCGATTAGTTCCGTTCTAACAACACAGATTTGATTTGAACTCAAGACTGCAGGGTTGTCACAAGCACCACCAAATAGTTAATAAAAAGTATCTATGAACAATTGAATGGTATAAAAAACGCATAAGTAAAACAATTATTGAATAAAAAACGGTTGCCGTCCAGCGTATAGCACAACACTGACATTAATACTATATATTTAATTACTAAAAAATAAGAGTAAAAGAAATATATTAGATTTCAAGAAATTGTCAAAATTCAAAGACTTAATATAAATCAAAGTATTTCCAATTCCTATATCTTTCTAAATGCGAAGTATTTTTAGAGTTTGTGGAAAATTAAAAGAAAAAATCAGTAGGTTTGCACGAACGTTTGAAAGGAAAACAAAATAAATTCTTCGTAAAAATATGCGAACACTACGGATATAAAATCATAATAAAACATTGAAGCAAAGTTTGAGATAAAATTCGGTATAAAATTGGAATGAAATTTAAGGATGAAAGAACTTAATAATCATGATTCATGATAAACTTGATTTAGATGCTAGAAATTCGTCTACAAGTGAACATTATTATGTTAATGTTTTTTTCTGAGTATGTACAAAAAAGCCGTTTTCAAAATTCACAATACTTTAATGAAATGAAAAAAAAAACCAGGTAATCCATCTCGTTGCTAATGCTGCTAGTTGCTTTTACAGCTAGTATTGCCTTAGCATGTTTGTCTGTCTGTCATCACCCTCCTAGCCGCACGCTCCGGGTTATTTTGCTAAAATTTGGCACACCTTAGGGTAGTGGCATATCTGAGATATAATTTGAGCAAATTTGGTCAACCCCTAAGGGGTCATTTCGGGGGGTCAAAAATTCAACTTTTGTCAAATACTGAAGTCCAAATTTTGTATAGCGATGCTAGGTCAACTTACAAGTCAAAATATCAAATTGTTAATTCAGTCAGCTTGTATCAATACAAAGGTTTTCAGCTACGTCCCTATTATGGCTGCAATTACAGCAGGTTAATTTATTATTTGCTGCTCAAACTTCGGGTCTGATTTTGGCGAGGGAACAAGAGAAAGTCAAAAATTAGATAATTATTTATGATAACAATGATGCATTATTAAGTCCCGTAAGCGTAGCTAGGGAATTATTGAGATCACAATCATGTCTGTCTGTCTGTCTGTCTGTCTGTCGGTCTGTA
>JAHZNB010006799.1:0-10100 GCA_027744295.1 Callyntrura guangdongensis | reverse complement strand
ACACATTGAACACACTGAAACGTACAGAAACAATTTGGGAAGTAGTCAGCTTATTCTAACAATAATCAACATTAATAGTTTTAGTTTTAAAATTGTATTTTGTATTCAAATAAAGCCAGAGTTAGGAATCTAACTAAGGCTGAAGATACCCACTATATTTTCTAAGTTGTTCAACTCTATCACTTACCATTAGTCAGCTTATAATCTGCGTCATTAAAAACCACCCATTACAATAGGAAAAACAATAATAAAATTTACAAACTTTCATCATAAGTTTTGCATTTATGACATCACAGCACAAATTCAACTGCACGATGTGGTTTACTCTGCCCAAGCCAAACTTTGATGAGTACATATGTACTACAGTCAAATCATTCTTCGCAGTGTCTATAACACACCATTTTCCGCATGTCCCAATTAAATGCAGCCTTTTAACTAATGGAAAAAAATAAAGATTGAGCTGTACAAGATTTGATTGATTATAAGCGTTTAAGAATCATTTGAAAATAAACAAATAATGATTGACGATAAAATTGTATAAAGCAGTTTTGTAACGAAAGATTAGTATTATTAGAGTTAGTAGAATAATTAGTCACTTTAAAAAATACTCATGAACATGTTGGTACCGTATAAAAAAATTAAGTACTTTCGATGAACACATAACAAATGTGTTGCATTCATTATATAAAAGTTTTATAATGCATACTTGTCATAAACAACAAAGCAGATATTCCTGGTTATAGAACGTTTGTTTTTCGTTAAATATTCCTTTTAATTTGTAAAAAATTTGAACAGCTAGTTAATAAAAAAGTCAGGGCGGAGAATAGTTTCTGCAAAAAATGTGCCGAGCTCTAGACCGCTTATGCGAAGCCGTACGGGAATCGACTGCTGTAGAGAATACAAGATACGAAGTTGGGTTGTTGTTTGTCAGTCGAAATACAAGGCACATTTTTGTTCGTGCGGAGATGTGCATGTGCAATTACCATAATTTTTGGGCATAACACTTATAGTTTTAATAGGCTTTAATGATAGCTTTCACATTTGAAAACTAATTGTTACTAACTACGCAGGTAAGCAAAAAATTATCATCAATCTTAACCTAGTTTTCATTTGAGTTCATTAAAGTTAAAAACACTAACTTGTAGCCACATAAATATCAAGATTTTCCTTTACCCAAAAAGTTGGGGATTCGTTGACAAATGAGATCCAAAGAGAATAGCAATAAAACCGTTCTGACAGACGTGGAGTAAATTTTTGATTTGACAAGTGCTATTGAAACTAAAAACCTGAAATGCACTTTAATTTATGTATTTCATCTAAAGTATCTTGTTTTCAATTTAAAATGTTCAAACAATATTGTTTAACAAGACTCTAACCTACTAAACACTACACAGTTTTTTAATACTGAGCACGCTTGTTTTACTGAATAATGCTTTAAAGGTTTTCCAACTAACTTTAAAGAGAGAGTAAACGTTGCATATTAAAACAAATTTACTCAATATTCTGACATGCTCACAGTATCAAACTATTCCGTTCTGCCAAAGCTCTGGGAAAACTTACATTTCAATCCCTAGAAACTTCCACAAATGTTTCACAGTTATACATGTTTTAATACCCCGCGGATTCATATACCAATATTTCGCAATAAAATCACAGGTTCTGCGATTATACATGAAACGTAACAAGTCAGGGTTCCATTCAATTAAAGTGGGTTTCAGGCTCAATACAATACATAGATATTTGAATTTTTTATAATTATAAAACAATAGACAAATGATGATTTCTCGAAAGATGTTAGTTCAGGTTTTCACAGAAACTTGCGCATTATTTTCTGCCATATTACTTATGCAGGGCACTTACGCATCGTCCGTGTTAAAGTACTCTCAATTATTTAAAAAATGTACCTATCATTTTTCTTCAACTCCCGTGTCTCAAAGCAGTTTGTATGACGGTTACACTTCTCTTTACTCCATGTTTCTCAACCAGTGTATGTCGGAAACTAATTGTGTTTCATTACACACAACGTTCATCAACGACGACGACGTGGGCATCTGCACCAAAGACGAAGAGAGAAACAATACAAGGCGAACCTTTGCCACTGATAACTGTACTGTAACTCATCCTATTTTACCGGAGTACGTATATTTTCATCAAATAGTTTTGAAAAAAGCCTATGTTAAGATTAGATTCCACGAAGGTTGCGTAATTCAGTTTCCGCATGTAAAAATGGTAACTAAAAACAACATCTCTCAAACGACACTGAAGTTTTCTGACGTTGATAACAACTTTTGGTTTCGTTTTGGATATCTGCCCTTCCAGTATGCGCACTTTGGACGTAAATTCAGGCCAGTTAACATTGCCAACAGGCTTGGTGTAGTACCATTAATTGCTACTTGTACCAACAAAACAAAACTTCATGTATCCACATCATTGAACATTAAGTTACTATTCTTAGACTTTGATTTCAAAATGACTGAAATGGGAATCTGTGTTGGTTTGATGAAAAGGGAATACGGTTTCATAGACAACATAAGCGTTCATCATGCTAACCATGTAAGAACCGTCTTAACTACTTATTTTCTGGATTGTTGCGAAGAGTTACATGAGCTCATGACTTTAATTCAGAAGTCGCAGTTGCATCCGACATCTATAAAAAAAAAGGTGACAATAAAGAGGTTGAGCCGGAAAATCTGAATGGTTATAGGATAAATGGCTACGTGTTCCACATTTTGCAATTACATTTGAATTACACCGATCCAAGGTTTTCCGAGTTTCCATACATAAGTTATCGATCGACATTTCAGGAGAATGACGAAATTAATACAATGTGGTTTATGTCTTACGGTATGAAGGTAAACTCTCCAATTTTTCAATATGTAACTGTAATTGGGCGTGACCAAGCAACACAATTCGCAGGCTCGATAGATTTATTCTTGATTCCGCTAGATTGTGAGACTTGGCTTTTACTTATTGTTTCTTTCATTGTCTATATTGTCATTGTATTAACAACAAAACCCAAAGATGTGAAAAAATTTCTGTTTTGGCTGGTAGCAGTATTGCTAGAGCAAGCCGATGATGGAAGCAAGTTTCGGTGTAAACTACTTGCAAATAACTTATTACTTTGGCTTTTCAGTTCCGTCTTCGTTCGTTTGTTTTACACATCTCAAATTTACTCTGATTTGACTACACCTCCTAGCCCGTACTGATTGGAGGGACCTTTAGCTAACCTATGCGATGCGGGTTACAAAGAAAACTACAAAGTAGTGTTGTCTGAAAATTACTTTATTGGGTTTTTTGTAATATTTAGTTTTTCAGATAGTGGCACTGGATTAACAAACAATGAAGCAAAAGTGTTTGAAACATGCAAACCTATTATATGGACGACAAATCAAATACCACACGATTGGCTCAATTTGTCGTCAGGTGACAATTTTTTGGTTAATAACGTTTGCGATGAATATGAGGAAGGCTTTTGTTACGATTCTCAAGAATATCTGTATATTGAAGCCAATGAAAATTTGATTTTGCTTCAATTTGAGGAGGAACTGCATAAGTTTAATTTAATGAGGTACTTACTTTTTTTGTACTCGGACCGTGTGTGTTACGAAAACAACGAGAAGGCATATTTTTCAACCGTATCGGCATATGCTGTTGAAGTTTCAACATGGTATACTGAACTGGTGCTAAAAAATGTGCCGTATTTATATTCAAGCGGCATAGTGAACTACGTAGAAGAAAAAGTAAATACGATAAACAATATGGTAAGCGCCATCAAGTCATTTACCGAAAATTCAAGTTTTGACAACTATGTCAGTTTATACACTTACGTTCAAAAACGGGTAGAAAAGGATCTAGTTCAGGAAAGCTTGCTAGGCGATCAAATAAATGGAGTTCGTCATAAAAAAGTTTTACCTGAAAAGCTAAAGCGTTTGAACGAAATGGAGACCTCCGTAACTGTATTAAACGTACTGGTAAGTTGGCAGTTGCTCGGAATTGGGGTTAGCATTGCCATGTTTTGTCATGTTTTAGAGATCATGAAATTTATTTACACCTTTTACTACTACAAACGTAAAAAAAATGGACCTTGTGTGCATATCTCCATATATATATTTTTAGCTCTCACTCGTGGTTAAATGAACATGTATTCATTCAGACATTATATTATGATAATATAGCAAATAAGGTTGCTATAAACACTTTGGGTCGAATCGGGTAGTTTTTAAACCTGACTTAAACCAATATTAAAAGTTACACGATTCCACCCTTTGTGTTGAAACAGATAAGACTTGTAGTAAAACGTAATTAGCTGGTAATCACTTTGTATTTATTGAACTGGAAATGGTACTGATCATTCTGGGGATACTTGGTATGGGTTAAAACGAAGAGAGTAGTAATTACTAAGCCTAATTTACTTGAGCGCGGTAATTGGTTAACAATTTATTGTTTTGTGTTTAAAGAATATTAGTTTTGAATAAATATTGAAACAGCTTCATGATTGAAACTAAATATACAGAAAACTTCAAATGTAAAACTTCGTACTTGACAATTTTTAGCATGTTAAACAAATCGTTAAGAAAATATCCAAGCAGATGAAAAACATAGATTTGACGCGAAAGCACAGTACACTAATTATTTTAAAAGTGTTTTTAGAATTTTTACTTTAAATATGATTTTATAAATTTTCTGTAAATGAGATGCTATGTATATTTATAAATATAAACAAAATTTGGCATGAATGTCCAATTGTATTTTGTAAATATACTATACTGCAGCCGTGTTATTATATGAGAAACAGTTATTATGTATTAATACGCTTTAGCACATTAAGACCACAGTATAATTGCCAATGACGTAGTTTCTTGTTTGATGTGCACTGATTAAACACTAAAATCCCAGAATTTTTTTAATTGTTACAGTTTTTTTAGAAAAACACATAATCTTGGGAAAAAACTGAAACTGACTTGTTAAACAGAAAAACCAAAACCGTGCGTTCTTAGTGGTTTCTGTATAAGCCTGAAATAATAAAGCATACAACCCAGAACGTGTACACAAATGTTTGAGCAAATGCTTTAATAGGAATGAATGCAAAAGGTAATTTCTTCAATAAAAACTCGTACATTGTTTTTAGTAGCCAAGTATACTGATTGGTTCAACGAGATGTATTTCATCATAAAATTTCACTATGTTTATTAATTATAGAATTCTCAAGTTGTTCCTAATATATTCGCTACTACTGACTACTGAAATATAAGTACTGGTTATTCAGTTGCTAATACCATATTTCAGCCTCTAAATGACAAGTGTCGGTAAGTCTTTGTATTGCCAGGACAGTAATAATTTTAAATGGAGGTAAGCAAGTAGCCAAAGAAGAAAAGTGATCCATCAGCACTAACGATGGAACTGTCATACGTGGTTTCAATATTTTTGCTTCATAATTTCCCATTATAATGATCTCATCGATACAACAACTCATGACGAGTCTCATGTCTCCATGAGCTATTGTTTTGAATTCATTCAAAAAATAAGTGTTTCGGCATTAGTTAGTTATTTTTTACGTACTGTTTACAAATGTGTGCACGTTAGTTATACGTACAGTGTGGTGAAGATGCACGCCACTTAATACGTTTTTATATACATCACTATGTATTGGGTAATATTTATTTGTTTGTTTTTGTTGTAAATGCCCTTGCTAGACGCAACGAAATAATGCGTTTTAAAAATATATTTTTGAATAAGTTCCGTTGCATCTCCAAAGCTGGAAATTGGCATGGAGATTATTTATAAGTTGCTAAACGAGTGTACAAAGAAAATAAGTTGTTGTAACATGTCGCAAGGAGTTTTAGTGCGTTTTTGTGTCAGTGGTGGCATTGGTCCAGGATAAGTTTTTATGTTATGTAGTTAGTCGTTCTTTAGCAGTCAGTATAATTGTCTTGTGTAGCAATTAGTGAAAGTTCTGTCGTTGCTGTTAATTGCTCAATAAAAAATGACTTAATTATTTGTAATTAAATTTAACTACTGAGCTTAATTGCTGTGTTGTGTGATTCAGTCATTTATAGTAACTTCTGTGATCTGTGTAATAACTAGTATTTTAGAAACTGAGCACCATCGGAAACAACGTCATCTTCATAACAATAAGATTTTTTAATTTTTTTTTTAAAAATGCTTATAGAGTTTAACATGGAAAATCAGATGTTAAAGAAGGGGGGACCCATCTCCAAATTTCTAAATTTTCTACCGTGAAATGTCATGTCAAGGTGAAAGTTTTAATATTTTCAACTAGACATGCCTCGCTGTTATTGTAACTATAACATTGGCTGAATTAACATCGTAACTCCAAGCCACTTGTAAACCTCCGAAATTGATTTTTGAGTGATGGCAATACAGAAAAATGGAATAATAATTTGGCTTCCTTTGCATATGTATCAGAAAGTAACTATAGTTTCTTCAATGTGTTTGGTTAGAATGGCATTATGCAAACTTGTTATTAAATGTAAATGTCAAAGCTAACGCAATTTTGATTTAGATATTTTTATTGAATTATTACTTTCTAAATAAAGTATTTTACAGGTTTTTAGAAAAGAAATTTGGAATACGAATTTGAAATATTAATAGCAATGATGATACATATATGATGTTCTGTAGTTATTATAATCGCAATAACATAATATAATATCAATGCAACGCAAGGAAAGTTACATCATAACGTTCATTGCCGTAACTAAATTGCAAAAATAATGTTATCTTCAATTTCTAATGTTACAATTTGAATTTTTCGTTTTAGTACGATGAAAGTATGCCGAGATTTCTTAAGCCACACTTTTTCACACAGGCTTCCTAAAGCAAGTCCACTGGACAATATTTTATTTAACATCAAGTTTACGTCCTTTTCGTGTTTGGAAAAAAAGTTGTCACTGCGTTTGCTTGTGGAACCATTGACATGCACATAACGCATGATTGCCATGTATTTTTATTTCAAATTGTAATACATTTTCCCATACCACCAAAATCACTCCTGACAAGAGAAAATCGAAAGTTGGAATAAGTAGCAGAGCAGCAAAGTTGTTGTTCCCAGAACCAACTCCTCTGTCCTTTGTTACTGAGTCGTTATGTTCGTGATGTGGTCGGTAACCCATTTCCTGGATGCAGGCCCTAAGTGACGGGACTGCCAGACACTGACATTAGAGGGGCCGGGAAATGTGGGGGACCGGGAAACTTGGCTGGATGAGTTATTGTGGCTTTAAATGCATTTGACAACATTTGACAACACGCAACGTAAGCAATCACGTTACGAGTAAGATATTTGGTCTCTTCTCTAATTAATTAAGCTATTACGAATTACTTTTGTCGATTAGTTAATTTAAGCTGACAACGCTTTTTCTATTCTTTATTGAGAGAAAATGTAGTCACGCCATTTGCACGTCACGTCAGTCACGTCAGTGGTAAAGCGTTTTCGTTTGAATGTTTGTTTATATGTAGTTTAAATAAACGGTTTCGGTTTAAAAGTTTAGTTTACCACGCAGTAGTAAATACGTTTTGTTTTATGAATGTATGTTTAAGTTCGTAATGAGTTAGTTGACTGCAATGAATCTGTAAAATATGTCGTAGCTTTTCGAATAAGTTTTGTCTGTAAGTTAACAGTAATTAAGTTGTATAGTTGAATATTGTGGTTAGTTATTTTAGTTAATAAATTAAACAGTTAATTTATAAAGAATAACTACACCCGTTACGTTGTTCATCAATGCTTATTGTGGCATATTTCGCCGTTATTTGATAGCTCGCATAACCACAACCGTCGTCAACACTAATACCCGCATCCTGTGATCCGAACCGAAGAATCTTTTGAAACGTAGTTATTTGATGCTAAGATTGCAGTAGAGAAAAAACCGTTAATTTTCCCTGTATTCCCAGCAGTATTGTTAACTATAAATAGTCGCTTTGGGTCATACTTGTGTTCGAAATGTATCCGTTTTTACAGTTGGAACCTTTAGTATTTTATATGATTTATGACTCTATGGTGTTGTTAGCATAATTACTCCACAGGAAAACATTCATTGAAAACCAGTTATTGGCAAATTTCATTTAGTATACTTGTCTAATTTATGTTGTTGTTGATAACTTACGTAACTAGACTAATGGTAAATAAGACAATGCTTCAGTAGTTCAGTGGGTATAACTTGTGGCAATCTAAAACCGATAAGTACTCTTTGCCGTTCTTCGTAAAGTTATTAGTTTAATCGTCGTCAACTGTTTCGATTGTTAAATGTTTGCGAGATGTTTGTAATTCTGTATGTAGGATGTAAGTTACTATTATGTTTTCAATTTTCTGAATTGTTAGGTACAACATGGTAGTTTTTGATAGGATGTATTTTTGCGTTTATAAAATTTCTGTAACCTTAACAGAGTGATTTTAATTATGCAAGCTGTGTTTTAGAAATACAATTGGTCATTAACTATATGTAGTAGTATGACAAGCAAAGATAGTATGCTCTATTTATGACACCATAATTGCGAGTTAGGTTTCAGTAGTAGCACTAATTAAAGAGAAACACGAAAGAGAATATTATATGTCATTTTCAGAGAATCTGGCAGCATGAGTGGAAATCGGCCATTGGTAGCGACAGTATGAAAAGGAAAATTGTTACCACAATGCTTGTTACAGTTTAATAACCAAAACTTGTTAGTTGTTCGAAAACCAACTGTAATAATTGCTTTGTATTTATGTAACGTTTTCGTTTTTTGGCAACACAAATTTAGTCAACCAGCATTTATGAAGAATGCCTTTTTTTAAAACTCTACAATTAAGTATTGGAAGTTAAAATGAAATGTATTGCCCGGTTAGTTTTCAACTTGTAGGAATCAAAGAAGCATCACTAAACATCTCTCCGCAAATGATGCATAAGACATGCAAAGATTTCAGGCAAAACAACACATACTGGAAACGTAATTTTAAAGTCACATTTATAAAAAGAATATCAAGATTATAAAATTTTGCAAACCCCTAAAAAACCTTTGCAAACCCAATTTGTGTAAAAACCAGAACCATGTTGAAAAGGAGTGTTCTCTTATTGACATGATACGCTACGTTAACCATTTCAACAAGACTAATACTATTCATAGACTCAGAAAATTGGAGCGCTACGCAAAGGTTATTAAGTCCCGTAAGCGTAGCTAGGGAATTATTGAGATTGGAATCATGTCTGTATGCCTGTCTGTCTGTCAGTCAGTCTGTCAGTCTGTCTGTCTGTCTGTCAGTCAGTCTGTTTGTCTGTCTGATAACACTATAACTTTTGTTCTATTTGACATAATCGAACCAAATTTAGTGTACGAGTACCTTAGGTCAATATCTCTGTTGGTATTGAATTTCAACCCCAGATATCACTTCTGACTGGAGATACGGGGTTCACCAGGTCACATGCATTTACACTTGAATGTTCACTTGTACATTACAGATACTGAGACACGCGCCCATAAAAGTACGAGTTTATGGGGCACCATGGGACAGCAGAAATGTACATTACTTACGGAATTTACATATATGAGTTACACTCATCTGAGCGCTTGCTCAATTGGATTCACATATTGTTGCAGCTCGGTGCAGACGTTGCTGGAGTTTACTAAATAATGGTTTGTGTAGTTTAACATTTGCGTATGATTATCACTGATGATAATAGAACTGTGAGAGGCAGGTATGGCGAGTTGCTATTGCTGTGAAATTAGATATGATGCGGGTACTAGATATGATGCGGGTACTAGATATGATGCGGGCATCAACTTATGCTGTGGCTTTGACTTGCAGTGGCGACTTGCTATACTATAATATGAGGCGGGTATCGGTGGCAGTATGGTGTAGAGCGAGAATGAGGAATTGAGGAAGCGAGTACTTGGGGATAAAACAAAATAAATAATTTATTAAAACTGGCAAGCAAAGTGCATAACCAGGAGCTCTATTAATGATTAAAAAACTATAGAACGTCACTCTGAACCAGCAGAGATTAAGAGTGTACCACCGAACAGTTAAAAAGCAAGTGCGATGAGTGCAGCTCATGTAGCTGCTTAAATAGGCTTAAGAAAATTGTACATACATTTAAATTAGTAGAAAA
>JAHZNB010006798.1:0-11332 GCA_027744295.1 Callyntrura guangdongensis | reverse complement strand
GCTAGTCATCGAATCGTCAAAGTAAACTAATCCATCCATCCAGGAGATTTAATATCCTTTTTAAGAGTTGTAAATAAGCTTTATCCTTACTTGAATTGAAAAACTTGTTACGTTTGCTCTTTACTTTCATAAATGTCAGCAAGTCTGAGACATAGTATTGAAGTACGTTCCCCTTAACCTGTACTTTCACTGCAAAAGTTTGTAAAAGGAAAAGAATTTTTACCGGAGGGTTCTATCTAACTACAAGGGAATTCAATTTGAGCTGGTACCAGAACATTACCAATAACACCATGTCCCCAACACTGCACGAAGCTGTAATTTAGGGAAAGTTGTTGCATACACAAGACTAAATATTTTTGACGTATAAATTTGACACATGACACTTGAATTTCCTCAAGAGCCTATTAATAACCAACCAACCACTTAGACAATTCCCTTAAACGCGTGTATTTGTGATTTTTAGCTTTTTTGTACACTAAATGAATGGCAGTTTTAGTTGTGTAAACATGCCACTTTGCCAGTTATCAGATGAGATTCGTACAATATGCAGATAATCTTTTTGTTATTTCTCTCGTTAAACGAAGATCTCTTCTGGTGATGATGATATAAGTTGCAGCCGCAGCGCAATTTTCCTTGCGCACTTCACAGATAATCAAACACCCCATATTTAACCCTTTTCAATTATCAACCATCCTTGAAAATCTATACACACTCGACCAAGTTTGTAAATTTTCACAAAAGTTTAAAAATTTTAAAATAACTTACAACAAATGCAAAAACCTCTAGATATATATATATATATGTAGCTATTTAGGAAAGTGTTCATGTGAAATATATATAATATATATAGTTACAACCCTCTGGAATGCCATTTTCACTGTTTCGCACAACATGTCTCCCGAATTGCTTGAATGTAACCCACAAAAAGGGTGAACGTGACGATAACGCCAAACACAATTGGACAACAAATATTTTGTTGGGAACTTCGGCTGATTATACAGTTCTGTGTATTAGTAACTATTATAACATGTCCTATTTTCGTGTGTCTTTTGTTTCCATTCTACTTTAAGCATTTTATATGGATGTGTTGAAAGAAAAGCCTCCTTCACGTAAGAGTTAGAGTAAAAGCTTTTTAGGCGATGAAGTATCTACTTTCCAACATAGCAGTTAAACCCTCCATTACATTGTTATGTACTATTGTTCTTCATTGGAAAGAGTTCTAGTTTCTTCGCTTTTTTGAGTGCATACATGAAACCATGCGAAAATCTCTAAATTCCACAGCTAAAACTATTTTCCCCAATAAAACGGGACAAGCCAGAGTCGACACCTCTTAAGCAAAGTCACCTTAAAGAAAGTAGTACGTTTAGTTTTAAATGCTTAGTTCTGCTGCAGTGCTTATATATTGTATTTGTAAGATATTGGGCAGGTGGATAAAGAAACGATTCATTGCTTATGTTTCTCTAAACGTCGTAGCTTCAACGTCCCAAAATCGACATGAACTTCAACTTGTTTTTGGGTCAAGTACAATTACATGCGTAATCCAAAAATGAAAACATAACATCCCATGTTAAAAGTACTAAAACGGATAAAACTACCATTTTATGTTTGCTTATTAGTTGTAAGACCCGATGGCAAGCACTCTTTTCGCCTTTTCGTTTACAAGTTTGTATCGACAACGCTCGTCTGAAAGACTCATTCATTCAACAAATTTACGTCAATGTCGCTTTGTATTTTGAAACGGATGCGGAAACATACGCAGTTAAAAACGGTGTATACGCAAGATTTCATAGCACGTAAAAATCCTACAAAAAAATCTCGTTTCCTTCTCCATGTCTTCCAAGGATTTCGAACCGAGAAAAGTAAAAACGGGAAGAAAAAACTTTTTGCCGCTCGTAAAAAATCTTTATTTGTTGCTCACACATCTTAAACACATCCACTCTATTATAAAAAGAAAAGGACGAAAACTTTCCTACTCACAATACAAATTCATTTTCTTCGTTTCTTTTCTGGCTCATCTAAACTTCGAACCTATATTTTATGCACTTCTTTTTCATTCGTTGCTGATCTTTTTCCCGCAAAGTTAAACTACGCATTTACAGAGAACCCACACACCATGTTGGATGTTACTGCTGGAGAGGAAAACAACCATATATTTTACAAAAATTGTCGACAGTCGGTAGGTCTTTTATGCAACTTTTACTCCCAGCTAACTACAACTGTCCTCAGCAACCCTTACATGATGTAGTACTACATTTACTACATGGACAAAGTCTAAGAACAACCATTTCTTTTCTTATGTAAAAAACGTAAGCAATAAAAACTTTTTTCTTCAAGACTCTCACGACGATGACGATGCGCGATGTTCTCTCAAGGTCTGCGGAAAAGAATGTACTCATAGATAATATAAGTGCAATGTACTAGTATACCGGAGAATGTCTCAAAAACGCATGCTATAAATCTCTTAAAAATCCTAGAAAAGATTAGGCAAGAGGCAACTCGATGAGAATACTTGTACAACTAAAAGTAAGGCAAAGGAGGAAAAAATACTTGGCACGACATTCGGTGCATTTTTGAAAGCCTTTTCATCGTCTAACGACGCTCCTGCCAACAAGAAATGCAATAAAAACGGAACAGGAAGAACGAAGATGACAGGAGGGACGGAATAGCCGAAGGGTCCAAGATAATACATAATAAAACCCATGGTTTCATATGATATCATATTTCCACTTTACGACTTGCACACATCTTTAAATACTACCAGTTCTCTTAATGACAGAATCCCAAGAAACGCTGTCGTTGTCACGGCACACAGCTCATCACAATTCTTGTCAACGTGGCTAAATTATAAATGCACATTTTAAGTGAGGTTTTGTGGTGGGGTGGGCTTCACTCCTGTTTTCCAGCAACATTTCTGTCATCATGTTTAGTCAGCAACAGTCTCCATTTTGTTGACCCGGGGAAAAGCCAAAGAATAAAAATTTTCTTTCTCTAAAAACGCACACACAACTAACGCATGTGTGTGTTCTTTAATGTACACCGAAGACTGCGACTTTTGGTTTTCTAAAACCCGGAATAACCCACGCGTGTACTGTGAATTTCGAGAAAATTCGTTTCTAATATTCTTGTGTTTGTGTTCATTTATTCCAAGTCTATGGCCACGGTCGTCATCGTCATCATCATCAGTGGCAATCACCACTGCCATACCAACAACAATAATAGCAACAGTAGAACCGTCCTTCTCATCATCATTTTCATGACTTCATCATCATTCCATTCTAAAAATATCCTTTTACCTTGCCACTATATGTTTCTGGGTATTAGCGTACCGGCAAACTTTCGTTACGCCAATGGATAGTGGTAGAGACTTTCTCGTTGTTTCGGTGAATGAAACCCTTAGGAGCTAAAGACTCCTGTATTTTTTTTTCATATTACCTACACGAAATAGAGTAACAAACAGTCAACAGTGAACATGGACTAAACCGGAGTGTAGATTGCCTAGCAAGATACCAGCTTGTGTTCCCTGAGGGTTGTCTTCATTATCAAAAGACGATTTCATGCCAAATGAATATTACTGTAAATGATCCCGTGTCTGTGTTGTCTTCGTCTTTCTCCTGCCTCATCAACGTTACTTTTACCTACCTACTTACTACCTACCACTATACCCCCTCATCGTCAGCCACTAGTGTGTGGGTTGAGATAGACAACAAAGCATTTTAACACACCCAACAAAAAGCCATATTATGGCTTTTCTCTCTATTCCCTTAGCTTTTCCGTGTGTTCATTTTCTCCACATGTTTGTTCCACGATTCATTTGTTCCTTTTCACAATTATTATTTTCAAAGAAAAGACTCCGAATGTCTTCTCCGTTGCGAGCCTTCATTACGACCGCAATAGTTAGCCATACTTTGTGTTTCTCATACACACATTAAACTCTAGATATATGCAGCGAGTAGTCTTCAGAACCTCACATATTATCAGCCAGAGATAGCAGAAAGATGAGGTGACACTGAATAAATATCACAATCAGAACCTCCCTACTATGTAACTAGACGAAAAAAGGAGAACTCAACCAACGAGTGAATGAGCAGCAGTGAAATTTTGTTTTGGTCTCTCTCTGCGTTTCCCTTATTGCAGCCAGAAACGGAAGAAAAGAAAAACAACACAGACCACTAGCTTATATATATTCATTCATACGTACCAACTATAACAGAATGAATCGTTAGTAATATTAGTGCAGCATAGACAGAGATATGGAAAATGGGCAATTTTAGCCGTCCTTCAATAACACAACCAACTTTACAGTCACAACAGCCAATCATTTGAAAAGGCTTCCCCTCAAAACTTATCTCGTCTACTTCAAGAAAAATGCTTTCTGGTATCTTAAACGATGTACATACCTACAAGGGTATATTGACTGGGTCTTCTACAATGTGGAGCGTATGTATATGCATCTACTAGGGTATATTTTATATAATGCTACCAACTTTACGTTATTTAAACAACAAAACAACAGACTGGCAAGTGTACTGCGTGGTGCACATCATGACAAATATAACCATGCAGTAAAACACAACACTTCTCTGCGTTTTCTCATACAATCCACAAAGGAACGGAAGCACAGTTGGTTTTCCACACTTCCCGTAGTTATTATGCATCACAGAAGCATAACGTCATCCGTAGCAGCCTCTTATTTTTCCCTTCCTTCCAGGAACGGCAGCCAGCCAGCCACTCGGCAAAAAGGTTCATAGGTTTATATTTACTTCGAGTAACGTTATACAGGCCTTAAAAACTGTTAAAAATGTATGTATCGCTCCAAGGCAGGAGTCTTTTTAAAAATAATAAAGTTTTGTTGCTGGTGAGAAGAAACCGCATTGAAATGGTATGCAATTTGGAAAATGTGAAATAGTCATTTTTACAGACTTAAAGAGTTTGACAATCATTTTGGGGTAATTTCAAGAAAAGTTTCTCTTAAATTGCACAAGTTTAATCATTTGCACATTCCGTTCTAATATAACAATTTCCAGGAAAATGTATAATATGCGCTTCTTTTGTTCCATGCGTGACGCTGCAACTTAAAACCCAAGGTCGGATGATGAAGTTCTAACAACCAAAAACTCGTCCTATGTATTTACTACGTACGCAACTTTCATCTTCATTTAAAAAGTAAAGTGCACACTGACAATAATTTCTAGGTGGCCTGTTATGACAAATGTAATATTCTCATAACAAGCTCGTTAGAGACCTTTTCTTGCCTGTTAGAGCAGGATCATTAGGAAAGTATATTAATAAGTATTTCTTATAAGTTCTTACCTTGCAGATTTAATGAGAGCAAAATGAGCATTCCCAACTGGATCCAGATAGCACGTGACAATCCAGTTAAGAAACACCGCTGCTCTTCTCCGTGCCGGCATTTCTTTCCAGGGTCTGAAGTGTTGTTACTCCACTCGAGTCCTATCTCACTCCTAGAAGTAGATGAAGGGCAGACTGATGACGAAGTGCTTTCGTGGTGATGATTATGGTAGGCGCGGTAGTGGTGGAGCAAATGATCTGAAGAGGCCACTGAAGCTGATGTCGCAACTGCGGTATCAATTTCCTCAGCGCTTCTGCCCTTACAAGGAGAGTCAAATGGGCTGTTATGCAACCAAGAAGAAAAAGCTCGATCCGCCACCACTTGTCGTCTACAAATCTTTTTCGTCTGTTGCTGCTGTTGTTTCTGATTGAGTTGATTTTGGTGACATTCTCCAAAGTCATTACCACCATAATCATCCCGTCGTTGTCGACTACATGACAAGCATCCAGCAACAGTGGGAGCGACTGTAGAAGAAACAGCGGTAATGGGGGCTGCATCGCTGTTCTGCAAGATATTACAACTTCCACCACATCTACTGCCATTATTCCTTTCTCGTTTTCCCACTGATGGTAATTGATGATCGAGACCACTTATCTCGCTCCCCTGACTTCCGTCCTCTAAGGAGTTTTCTTCAAAGGAAGGGCTGATCATAGTAGTATTGCTCGTATTCCTTTTACGCGTGTAAGAGTAGAAAAGAGAATTTTGGTGAGTGGCATCACCATCATCTTCATCGTTAAAAGTGCTGCTATTACCGACATGACTTTTTCTTAAACTATTGCACGTCTCACGTCTTCTCTCCATTTTTCCCACGGTTCTCACAAGTCCAATATCAAAATCTTGCTGGCACATTTTTCTTATTTTCCACGCGGCAAGATCTGTCATTACCTCCCGAATACTTTTATACAAACAATTTTATAAGTTTCTTTTACACTCACTTTATTTGTTTTGGTAATTTGATCGGACGATAATTGGAAATGGTCAAAGTCAAGGGCTTCAAGTTCAACTTGTCATTTGTACGTGCATCTATTTATTCAACAGTCAACAGCTTTTATTTGTTATTGAATTTTTTTTAAACTGTCTCACAAAAAGGCTCACAACCAATCAACATGCAACAATTAGTTTTTCTCGGAAAGGCGAATCATCTGATTAACAAGTGTGCCGATCACGGAAAAATAACTACTGTTCACAGAAACGTCACTGTTTCCTCGCAAAGTTTTAGTTTTAACTGACTGCCTGCATCACAAAGAAATAATGATTCAAACTGAGATAAGTACTTATACAAGGGTTCCCCTTTATTTTTACTCAAATGAACTTGTGCAAGAATGAACTGGAGCACATCTACGATTTACCATATTATTGCTACCACTTTTCCCCATAAATTTTATTCTGCACAGTATTTTTAGACTACAAAGCAACTCTTATTCACCAAAACAGTTTTGTGTACTTCTTGACTTATTCACTTTCTCCACTTGTTTTCTTCTCTGTCTTTTGTTCAACAAATGTATCTTTTGGAAAAATGCCTGACTAGACAGTGCGTACGTACGGCGGGCGACGAAAAAGATGTCTACAAAAAGGCGTAGAGTTCCCACTGCTTTTCGCTTACAACAACTCGTCTGTGACCAATTTGTTGACATTAGCCATAACTCATGATCAACTTTGCTTTACGTCCTTATCTCACCATGCTGCTCACAAATATCTCTTTCTCTCTCTCTCTGGTTTTCTTTCTTTTATTTAGTGCAGTTAGCTTCCAGTTAGCCGTCCAAAATTGGTAGTATCACAGAAGTGTTTTCCCGTTTCTTCTTTTCCCTCTCTTTTCAAACAGGATAAAAAGGGAAAACGTTAATGGAACTAGACAGTAGTGCTCAGCAGCCTGGGAAGTATGCACGTCTTCCTCTGAAGTATGCAATCTACTATCTTAAGGTATATACATAATATGAAGTCACAGTTCATACAAGCTATATGTATATCTCATCAGGCTACAGCTACGGTCTCTTGTCTTTTTATCCGTGTAAGTTTTATTCAATTATTTGCTACACATATTTCGACATCGACACAAAAGAAGTCAGCCAAAGACGCGATATTGCTTGAGAATAGTTTTAGTTCACTGGGCAAAGTATAGAGCTACTACACAACAAGCCCACAATGTCTGCTTCGCTAAGAGAAAGTGAAAGATAAACCCTGTAGGGCAGATACATACATTAGATGAAGGGAGGAGAAAGTGAGTGAGATGAATAACATGAAAGCAGAGAAAAAAAGATTTGCTCGCTCGTTTTGTTTTCTTTTGCTTCAACACTTTCTATTTTTTTAGACTAGTACACATAACATCACATGCATGCTTACTATAAGTACGCCTCCATTCTCTCTCCAATGTGTGGTTTGTTGGTATGAATGTCGATATGCTTCCGCTTTCCGCCCTATATCAAACGGCGTGGTGGTGGCGCAAATAATGGAGACAATGTAGTATTTTTGTAGGTATGTATATAAGTTTTCCTGAGTGTGCTGTAAGTAACTTATAGAGTTGATATCTTACTGAAAGGGATTTGCTCTTTGAATTCCTCTTTATCGTATCGTCAATGACATTTATTGAGCTTATAGTAGGGCTTTAACTGGTTAGAAATCCACTTAACGCAACTATGTCATGAGATAGGTGTGTTCCAAGCTTTTGAATCTTTATGATTATTGTCTTCACGTCCAATGCAAACAAACTTACTGCACGCACAATGCAAATCGATAATGACTGCAATTTGGTCGTTAACTTCACGGTTGTCGATAATTCACAAGGAGTTGAATATTAGACCAATATCCTATGAGTGGTGTGGTGATCAACGGAATAAAAAAAACTTTGATTTGGTAAATTGACTCTTCTATAATTTATATTTTGGTATTGAACTTATATGTATAGTCGTATACGCATATAGTACATGCTCAAGAATTATAAAGTGTTTCTTCCCTCCTTCACAAATTCTGCATTTAAAAGAAAGGCCGGTCATACGAACAAAGGAAGTATATTTGTAAGTTCGTGTAAATAAACCTGCGATTGGGAAGAATTTGTGTGTGTGTAATCCTTTGTGTCTTCTTTGACGTTGCAGTTGCAGCAGTTTTATCTGGTAAGCAGTTGATTCTTTTCTGCAGTCATTTACATGACGTGTTCGTCCTTCTTGATGTTATTAAGAGTCTCACAGACAGCGCGCTACGCCAGTCGTAAAAATACAGTGCTGTGCCTGTGTTTACATAGCATTGCGATTGCGGGGATTGATTGTTATTTGTCGGGCGAGAGGAAGTTGTAACTAGTAAGTTTAGGTGTTTTGCCAATTCTTCTGCTATTAAATGGTTTTTATGTTTAACTAAACCATATATTTTTCCAAGATACGTGTATTTCTACTCTAGTAGTGTAATACTGCATATAATTACAACATTCAACGTTCCGGTACTCCTGGTTGGGGGTAATGTTGTGTAGACTAGTGAAAATAGCATCAACAGCGGCAATAGCTCAGCAGTAGCTCCCTGTAGAATTCTCAACGTACTTTTTTGTTCTTTCTTCCTTAACTGTAACAACAAACTTTTTCGTTCTTGCCTAGCTTTATTGTTGTTGGCTGACGAAGGAACACACACATGCACTGCCTCATCAACACAATAGTACTACTAAAATTTATTCACTTTTTTTGCATGTAAAGAAAATAGCTTATGTGAGCCTTGTACAATAAACAGCAACGGCACGGCACGGCGAGGTAATCTAGTAGCACTTGCTGGTTATTCCGCAACTCGCTTTACTATGAACTTTTATGCGACGTGTTTGTTTAAAGTACGAAAGTTTCTGCTTGTTGGAACGCAATTTGTTATAGATCTGGGGATGAATAATAGAAAAAGCCAGAAAACGGATGTTCTTTTCCTCTTATTTTTACTTCACAAACCTATACGACATCATAAACAAATCATTTCTATACGATCCATGCATTTACAGGGTTTTGTAATTGCGTTTTTAAGTTTCAGCTATTGGAACAAAGTTTTTGCCATGTTCTTTTATCACCTTTGCATCTCGAAAACGTGCAATGTACATGAAATTTTAAATTAGGTGTATTTAATATTTTAGGTGTAGTAAGTGATCTCCTCGGGTGCTCCCTTTCCATTAAGCTTTAAAAAACAAAGAAAATTTGCTGTTGTTGTAGACGAAAAGGAATGCATTATTTCTGCTTCGACTCTAATTTTAACAATGCTTGTTTTCCACCTCTGGTGTCATTATGGTTTGTTTGTATTGTGTGCATAGATAAATACATACATACACGTCGAGTTGTCGAAAGTCGACAATGTACACAAGAAAACTGCAAGAACTGAAAAAATGTTCATCGTATGATATTATGTATCTCATGTAGTCTAACAGTAAATACTAGGCAGCAGCAACAAGGGACAATTTTTTAAGAAAAGCTTGAAAAGTATTTTATAATCAATTCACTAGTCTTTTTAGCTTAAATAAAATGAAACGGACGCGGTGTCGTTGACATTAGAATTTAAATCAGATGTGCAAAAATAAAAGGAATGCCAAATGCCAATCTTCTGTAGAGTACGTGAGAATTTGAGTAAGAAATAAATGCGAGAATGTGAGTAGTTTTTTTTATTATATCGTAGTGTGTATCCGATGCATCTAGGGAAAAAGAAGTGTAAGTTCATGAGAGCAAGAAAGCAAGTTAATTATTACCTAAATATGCCAAATATTTAAATGACATGATGCCATACTACATGATATTCTTCAACCAAGCACCAGTAAAATAACAAATATAACCTTCTTAAGCATTTTAACGATTAGATTGTATACAAGTCATTGGACCCGCAATTCCTGATAGCACGTTTTAAGTAGCTAAAAGCATTTAGATATTCCTCGTTTTACTTGTAATAGTTGATAATATAACATTTATAAATATTGGTGCTACTGGACTTGTCTTTTGGATTTTGAGGTTTCAGCATCAAGAGAAGTATAAGTTTGATCTTGGTCGTAAGGAAATGTGAGAAATGGCAAAACAATTTTGATTTAATACGAAAAACCTGCTAGCTAACTGTGTATTCAAGAAAAAACTACATATAATATGTATAATTAGTACTTACAAATATTCACTATACAAGGATAAATTATTACTTATATTAGTGTGTATGCCTTTATTTATTTATGTATCGTAATTATGTACTACAATGTTGAATGTAGTATTTTGTCTGATGTTTTTCCGTTTTGCCGGCATTGCAATAAATATAGTCACAAAAATCTTGACGAACACGTTAGTTTACAAAACTTACTATTACACGAAGAACTTTGCGTCACGATGCAATAATAATTTAGCTACTACTTTACCGGAAAAAGAGGAAATGAAAATATACGAAAAATTATTTGTTTGCTTTTGCATATTTTCATTGTTCAATTTTAATATGCAACTGCTTTCCTCTTCGCCTGAATGCCAGCCTCTTTACGTGTCGTGTGGTTTTCTGACTGTTTCCTGATATGTCATACATATATGCTTTGGTACAATCGTACTGTGGCTGTCCTTGATGGTGTTATTATTTTGATTATGATCTACAAGAAAATGGGAAATTGAGCAAGAAATCTAGGTCTTATTAAAGTCTATATCTCCAAAGCTCTTTGTTGGGCTTGATATTCATATTCATACATAATTCGTCTCCTCCTACTACATGACTATTTCTTAATTATTAATAGAATTTTTGCAGACCTTCCATTTCATGTATATGCGTGCAGAATTATGTAGGTTGGCCCTGGTTCTGGTTAGATTCCACTGCTTTGGAAAATGTCTAGTCTAACTCTGTATAAGCGCCCGGCGCCCACAAAATATGACATCTTGAAATCGTACCATATTCAATGGGTTACTTACTAGATTGAGGTTCAGAAAAATGTTCTGAAGTTTTTGATATACCTACAGCAAGTTTCATAAGATCATCACCGGTACATTTACTTCTAGCGCGTCTACCATTTTCCAGTTATGT
>JAHZNB010006797.1:0-12349 GCA_027744295.1 Callyntrura guangdongensis | reverse complement strand
AATAAAAAAAAATATATATAAAAAAGTCGACAGTAAAACTCCGTGGTGGTGAGTAGTAGTAGTAGTAGTAGTAGTCGTAGTGGTTGTAGTTGTAAATCGTGTTTTCTTTCATACATAAACGTATAAATACTCGTATATTCACACAAACACACAACAATGCTCGCGTAAGTTGTGCTTTTAAAAGTTCTTAGGCTGCCAAAAAAATGCCAACTGCCAATCTTTTACGTGGTTCTACGCGTTTGTCGTCTTCGCTGAGTCGTCCTCGCATTGTTATCGGCTAAATTCCACTTTTTCTCTCTCTTCTAATCGCAATGGCGCTATCATCCTTGCTTCTGTCACTCATGTGATGGATAGGTAATATGGGAGAATTTTTTTTCAATGTTTTTTTTCTTCATACTATTCCTACTACGTGTTAAGCATTTTGTCTAGTAGGAAGAATATAATATATTTTTTTCTGAGTGAAATTCTTGAAAAGTAGTTCACTTTCAAATTTGAAAAAAATCCGCTTTTTTACTATCTCTTTACAGACCTGTCAGATAATCGTGTATATTTTTTGTCAACATTTCCAGTTTTATCCATTTTTTTCTGTTCCACTCCCGTGCACTATCTCATGATAAACTACAAATTATTTGTGTACATTTAACGAAGAAAAAACGTTTTCTCTTGGTTGGTTCGTCGTACGTGCTAAAATGCTCAATTGATAAAAGTAACACGGCGCAAAATCCATTTAAAAAATAATCCAAAAAACTCACATACTCAAGTATATTTTTTTTCTTCAACGTTTTTCAGTTATTATTTCTTTTTCATTTGAAATTTCATTTTTGTCTCAGATCATCATCAAATTGTTCCATTTTTGTCCTAACAAAAAATTGTATTTTTGTATAATAATAATTGCAATATAATATATTATGTTGATGAAATATATATATATATATTATTTTATAAGTACTATGTATATACAACGGCTTATATAGCATGTTTCTCAGAAAAGAAAAAAATGAATTTTTGTAGTATTTTTTTTATCCTCTATCTTTTCCTTTCAATCGTTGGTTGTTGTGTGTTTTTTGTAGTAGTAGTAATCCATTCGTCACTTTTTCTATACACTAGATCATTTACGTATATTTAATTTACATTTACACTGTGTGTATGTGTTTACTTACGGATTAATTAAACTTACCGGATAATTGTTTTTAACGTATATATATATGTATTCAGATCACTAAACACTAAAATGTAGTAGGAAATTTAAATGCTTACTTTAACTTACACTGTGATTCTTTAAAAGTTATATATATTTATGTATGTACCTTTAACAAAAAAAACTGTACTGGACTTATAGAATCATCATCATCGACGAAATATATATGTATATATGGAGTTCTTACATTTTAAACCTTAAGATTTATAGCACTTAAATTCTACAACAGTATTGTTAAAAATTGCCTACCTAAACTTACTGTATATATATATATGTACTTACAAAAAAATCTACTTACAATATAGCTCATTTTTTCTTACATGTATATACGTATAATAGTAAGTACTTATAATTTACGTTTTCTTAAAATTTGCTGGCTTCACAAGACTAGTCCATTATCAAACGGGAAACAACTCTCTCTCTCTCGCTTTTCTGTTTTCTCTGTTTCTTCATATTATTATTTATAATTCTTCCTGCTGCGCCTTTTCTACAATTTTCTTCCTTTTTTTTAAAGGAAAATTTCATTTTTGTATGTTTCTTTAATTAACATTGAGGGGATTTAAAACAAAAACTATATAGTATATTATCAAACGTAAATTATTATAATCAATTGAGTGGAATGCTTTTTTAAAAAAATTGAACTTTTGGAATCGTCGTTGCTTTTTTAATAATCTTGGAAAACCGGGAAAAGTGTATTCTATTTAAATTATTTAAAATAACTGACCTTGAAAAATGCTACTTTAAAGTATATAGGTTTCACAAAAAAATCACAAAAGATTACTATCTCTGCATTAGTATTGGGACAAGTTTTTCTTTCCTTTTGTTTCTTTGGAACGTTCTTCCTCTTAACACACACCAACAAAAAATAACTGTATTTAAAACACGACAAACACACGTTTCCTCCTGATAACATTATATCGTTACACTATTATATACGACTGAGAACCAACAATTTAATCAAAAACCCAATTCTATAGTATATTATGTTTTTTTATAGCTATTTAACCCTTTTTTGACTCTATTACGTGAAAAAACAGTAACAAGTTCCTAATAAACATAATAGTAAAAACATGTAAATGATTTGAAATTGCAACAAAAATAATCACTCTTGGAGTTGCTTTTTTACTACTACTCACTCGTGTGATAAAATTTCCTTTTTTTGGTCATTTTTCTTTTGAATGCGATCATTTGAATTTAATACATTCATCCAAAAAAAACCTCAATCAACAGAAAAACAAACGTTTAATAACAATTAAAACGAAACAACGAATAGGTTATATATTGTTACTATTTTGGCACATTTGATAGTAGTGGTTTGGAAAACAAGAACGTTTTTATTCTATACAATCACCCTTTTTTCAGAATAACGCATGATTAGAATAAAAGCTGTTAGTTTAAATAAATAAATTAAAAAGGATCCGTTTGTTTTTACTTGTGTCGGAATCATTCGAAAATCGTTGTGGAGAAAAAATCAGTAGTATTCTCGTAAATAAAAAATAGCCCATGCGGGATCGTCTAATTTTAAATGAGTGTGTGTACGTAAAGTATTATTCATCATCACCGGAGAAAATAACGAAAATTTTCTTCATGATAATTTTGCCCTTTGTGCAATGAACGTATTTTAGTGGGTCAGCAAATAAAGAGAGAAGTAGAAACTTTTTTGTTCAACCTTACCTTTTTCCAGTTGAGCAACAAAAAGGTTTTAAAACGTGTAATACCGCAGCACAATAATAAACTGGGTTGGTTTCGTTGACTGGGCTAACAAAATATATTTTCTCTCATTTTAGATCTTCTCAAACGCTGATCTGATGTTGAAGATGATGATTCTGATGATGACGACGACGATGACCGTCTCGCAATCGTGAGAAAATACGAACGTGCTCCAGTTATTCGACTGTCTCTTTCTTGATAACGATGCAAGCTATAGAGATGTATGTGTGGTGGCAGTCAAGACATCATCGAGTGGGGTTGTTTGTAGTTATCGTCAGGAGACTGCCGGCAAAATTTCGTCCATCCTTGGCGTATTTGCATTGTTGAAAGGTGTAGATCCTCCAGAGCAAAATATTTTTTGTCGTATGATGATGAACTGTAAAACTCACTTTTTTTTCAACACCACAGTTTGTATAGACGAGTCAAGTGAAGATTGTGTGTGTATAGAGTTGTAAAGCTTGAAAGTGTTGGGTTTTTTAACGTGTTTTCGTGTGTGTCTGACAAACATCTTTTTGGTTATCTTTCCGTCGGTCTTTCTTTTTTTGGTATGAATTTGGTAAAAAATGAAAATGTTTAAATGTTCGTTGTGAAAAGAACGTGTGTGCTTTTCTTCGGGGTTTATTAGTAGAAACAAAAGTCAGTTGTGGAGACCATCGTGTAAATAAATAAAATTACAGGAATGAAGAGACGTGTGTAGACAGATGATGATGATGATGGGGAGCACCGTTTTTGTATTACACACACATACGATACACGAGTAAAAGAACTCGGAATAAAATCGCAAAATCTTTTCTTTTTTCATATCATTTCTGTGTGTGTGTGTGTTTGGAAAATGCAATGCTTTTCGAGTTATCTTTTCTGTTATCGTATATAGTTGCAAAATACTAAATATATAGGTTTTCACTGGCTTGTTTTTTCCTTATTACAAAACACTGGCATACGTTAGAGATTTATAGAGTTGTCCATCAGCAGAGGAAAAAAATTGTAAAACATACGGGATCCGACGACGACGAGTCATTCAATCGGGATACATAACTTTTTTCTTGTTGTTGTTTGAGAAGGGGGGATCATTGGGGGAACGCCTCAACAGCAGCAGCAGCAGCAACGCTTCTTTTTAGTGTATCGAAAAATCGTGAAGTTGATGTGTCTGGTGGTGCGGCTGCCGCTGATTGCTGTGTGTGTGATGATGAGCGTGGTGATGGGTAGCATGACGCGGCTGTTGCTGCTGCAAATTCTGATTGTGGAGGAGCGGGAGATTGTTGCTCAGGAGTTGTTGGTGAATGTGATTGTTGAGATGGGTTGAAGAGGGGGACGAGGATGTGGAGGAGGATGACCGGTGCTGAGGTAGCGAAATACCGTTTATGTGGTGGTGATGCTGTTGGTGATGATGATGATGATGGTGCTGCTGCTGGTGATTATTATGCGAGGAGGAACGATCAGTCCGACCACCACCACCTGAGCTTCCACCACTACCACCGGCGGTACTGGTACTGCTACTACTACTACTATTTCCACCGTTGACAACAATCGTGTTGGTTGTTCGCGTAGACGAGGATTGAGTAGCGCAATGGTCCAAATCAGAGTCGGGTGTTGACGGGAGTGGCTGCTGTTGAGGCGTTTGGGGGGAGTTCAGTAGTCGTCAGTGGGCCGCTAACGACTGATTATGAGGAGGTGGCTGGGGAGGTTGGTGAGGGGGAGGCGACAACATTGGCGGTGAGTGAGGGGACATGCCATGGTACATATCTCCTTGGCCCATCATTCCTTCATGGCCTGGGGGGATGTTTGGAGGGGTCATTCGCTTCTCCTTTTGACGACGGTTACAGAACCAGACACGAACTACCTCTTTTTCAAGCTGGAAAATTATGGAAATGTTGATTGATTTTACACGTTTTAGCTAATAAGCGACAAGCAAGCGGATTGTTTTTAGCGGGTATCATTCTTCTCGTCATCTTTGCAGACAATAGACAAAGCAAACAAGAAAGTGAGCAAAGAAACGTCTTGGTAGCTAACCTGCAGTGTATCTGCCAGTGCTGAGATTTCTTGAGCAGATGGTTTAGGTTGTTTGTGGAAATGCTGTTCGAGCGCTGATTTAATTGACACTTCTATCGACGTTCTCTTTTTCCTTTTTCTACCCTGGGCTGTAAACACAATCACACACGGTCAAGAAGAAGCTTAAAAGCGTTTACTTTCGCAATAATCACACTTATACTACTACTAATATACACGGTTTCGTGTCTGCTATTCTGCTATCATCATGCTCGCGCGCATTTTTTTCCATCTACTATCAATATTCCTGAGAAAAATGACCACATATTTTTGTGTATTGGTTCGCAAAACAAGTCAGAAAAAAAAACACACGCGTCGTTTTAATACAATATACTAAATTGTCGCTATTGGTGGTCATATCATGTTGGAAGCAGATAAAATACTCGGCCAAAGACACACACACACACACACACGTTCTTATTTTGGTAGACACAATAGGTCGATTATATACTCTCTTGAGAATTAAAGTGAAAATTAATCCTTTTATGGTTTATTTTCACTTTCAATTTGTGTGTTTGTACTAGTGTCGTGGTGGTGGTGGCGAGTTTTTCATCGTCGTCATTGTTGAGATTGCTCATTAGTCAGCCAACAGCACAGAGAGTTTTATCATTTAGCAAAAGAGTGTTGCTGTTTGATAGAAAAGCCATAAAGCGAAAGAGAGATTTATTTTGTCTTTGGTGAGTAGTACTGCACAAAATCGTTTATACTCTTACCTAGTGCGAGTCCAACGTCAGCTTGAGTGAACCCGAGTTTAATACGACGTTGTTTGAACTGTTTGGCGAATGCCTCGAGGTCATCTGAGGTTGGGGTGTCTTCCTCCATATCACCGTGACCGCGGACGTCCATGATCCCTGAGCCGGGTGATGAATTGTGGAGGTCTCGAAGCGAAGGGTGGATTTGACCTACCACCACACAAAATCATATACGATATTCAATACACAATAATAATAATCGTCAGCATCATCATTATCATCGGGGTTAGTAGTCACGACAACGATAAAAAGGAGTGTATCTACATAATATGCACATCGGGTGTCTTTTCTTTGCACATCTGTCGCGCTAAATAACATGCTGCTTCTAAGTCGTCGACAAATCATTTCTCATTTCGCGTTTATAATGAATTTCGAGTACAAGGGAAACAACACGTTGATGATACATTTGGGTTTCCTTGCAATAAACTAGCCTGTAATTTATGTGTGCGATGATGAGCCTGCAATGGAAATACCTTACTGGTGGTGCTTCTTATCTCTCTCTCTCTCTCTTTTCTGCCCGCGTACGTGTAGTCATTTGTGTTTGTGTAATTAATAATTCGGTGAATACGCGAGCTCAGTTGTGTTGTGAGCCGGTCGACGTCGTCGTCGTCATGATAATAAACTATATTCACTGGTGGTGGTGGTGGTGCTGCTGCTGCACTACCACAAGTTAATGGAAAAAAGAGAACAAATGAGAGCAACTCGAGCGTGAGATTACTCCTTCTTCATTAACACGTTTGTTAACCTATTCATCGGTTTTTTTTTTCTTCAGATTATACCGTACCATATGAATGGAAAGATATCACAAGGGAAATTTATGAGTTTCTATTTTGTGTCCTCTCCCTTCTCTCCTCGGTCTCTGCTATGCACCTATCTACAGAGAAGTTTGTCTACATGTTCTTGGAATTGACTCAAATTGCCCCAGTACACAAAGTTACGTTAGTGTCGCCCGTATTTACACGGGTTTTCAAATTTCTTAATAACCCCCCAGTCAAGTGTGATCAATTTTATGCTTATAAATGCGCCTGACAATGAAAACCGGAAAATAAATAGAGCAACTCGTTAGATATTTTTATATAGGTACATACTTATTTATCTGGGTTTTTTTCCATGACTGTATGAGCCTCTGTGTGTGTCTCGTTCGCTCTTTAACAGCAAAGCGCTTTTGTGTGTGTTTGCACCCTGCTGGCACAATTAATGAATGCACGCACGCTCAGGAATGAAGAGAATGATAGAGAGCGCGACACAATACGCATAGTTTTGGGTATCGGGTTTTAACTATTATGAGTTATGTACACCACATGCCATGCCACACACGCGTTTGATTAAGTGGTGGTGGTGGTAGCAGATAGACTTACGTATATTCTACTATATTGCCATTTTCCCCCTCTCTCTCTCTTTCTCACTGGCTGATACAATTAAAAAATAGTTCTTTTGTAGCGAGAGCTTTTCTTGGACTCATTAAGACTCCCTTATTTAGGATGTTGTGCATAGAATGTGGGAATACGCTTTTGATGAATTGCATTTGATATATGAGACTGCGACTAGCAATAATTTGAGTTGGTTGAAAGGCTGTGTTATCTATCGTGTAGCGAGAGTAGAGAGGTGTTTGTCTTTGTTGGAATGACAGGTATGCTGAAAAATGAGGAGCAGCGAACTAACCGGGATTCATAGGAATTCCATTCATGGGAAGTGAATAGTGGTGATGAGGGTGTTGGAGTGGACTGCCTCCGTTGTGGTATCCACTGGACCATGGGTGGTGATGTTGACTCGAGTTTTGTTGGTTGGCCGCTGCAGCTGCAGCAGCGGCTGCGGCCACCGCATGATGGTGACTCCCTCCACCTCCACCACCTCCACCCGTTGAGTTGTTTGAGGAGGTTGGTATGTGCGCATGTTGGTGCGCGTGGGGGTGGTGCGGGGGGATAGGAGGGGACGTGACCTGGTGTATGGGGGAAAAGAAACAACAAAAAAACAATAAACCTTCAATCAATAATAATTGTCAGGTAACACGTACGTACGTATGAATCATTCTTTGATTAGTTTCTATCAAACGACATCAATCAAACTGTTTGGGAAGTACAACGTCTTAAAGATGCATTTCTTCAAGGCATTTATTTTTCGTTCATAAAAATACACTCCAGACAAGTGGAGGAGAAGAAGAAGAAGAGTGTGAATGTACAACAATGTTGGTAACAATAGGTTTCATTGTTAAACAACCATAATCACGTAACAGCAAGAACTCACAGCGCCGCGCGCATTTCTCGAGAATGAATGCGTATAGTATTTTTCAATATCATCATCACCGCATACACACATTTTTGTTCTTCTTTTCTCTCTCCCTTCTGTCCAGCTGTCAAAACTAAATGCCTTGAGCGTCTTATTATGAATGGACACATAGAGGAAAATATATTGGATTCTTTTTTCTTTCCTCGGGAATGGTACGTGCCCGTGAATGCAACCAGCAACAAAACAAAAAGAAGCCTTATTTAAAAAAAACAGCACTCAATTCTGTTCAAGTGTAAATATTCACCACGAAAAGTATTTTTGGCAATAAAAAAATAACTTTAGTATTAGTGTCCTTACCGGCCCCCACGGATTGACATCCCACGGGGTATGGTGATGTGGTTGCATCAAGTACTTTATGTCTTCATTTCCATTACCAGCCCTGTAGTCCATCATCACCCATAACCCTGCGAAAAAAAGAGAAAAAGAGAGTATTCTTTACATTTTGTTTCATAGTTGTTGCGGCATGATAAACTAATTAAACGCTACAGCATCGTTTATCCAGAGAGAGGTTCCCTCTCACTACTACTCACAGTTTATCCGTAGATTCTGTATTCATTTGTTTAAACAAAAAACTTCAAGACAGTATCAAAATCTTTGATCTTTACTGTTCACACAAAGTGGGTTGGCATTATATTCAAACAGCGATTTCAATTTGACTTGCATGGCCGTGTGCTATGCTCATTTTTTCCCAAGTACAAAAAAAACACAGGCACAGAGATCAGTTAAGATACGGTTTGTAGATATGATAAAGAACCACGTTGCTCCTCAACAGTACAACACGTTATTCGTGTTTTCCTCTAAACTCGTGAAAAGTGCACTTTATATTGTAGTCAGCACACAACACATATACATACATAGGAGCAAGATCTACCTGAAAGATGTGTGTTGTACGCCATAAACATGTACACTCTCTACTACAAACCATATTTATTACGAAGAACAGTAGTAAATCGTAATTTAGCCAGCTCTTTTTTTATCTTTATTAATATTTCCGGTTGTGTATTACTACTAGATTGTGATATGTACGTGTTTTTTTATAGAAATACCATCATCATACGTTAACGTATCTGTTTTCACGTATTTAAAAGCGTATAAAAATTACGGCTCTTATGTAGAGATCAACTTGTTTTGCGTTTTTGTTTCAAGAGTCTTTTCAAACGATACTTTTGAGTACATAAGTATAATACTAATAAAAAAAATTCTCTCTCTGTGTGTGGATTGTGGATAAACGCCACCCTCTCCTCGTAACTTACTCTACCATCTCCCATCTCTCAACTTTATTTTATATTTTTATCAAATTAACACTTTGTCATAATTCATCATGCTAAAGTGTGCGCATTTGTTGGAACGATTGCTAAATTACGTGCATTAGGCGCATATTAAATTTTCCAATTCATCAATTTTTTTCTCCATCGGCTGCTGTTCACAAAATAATGCAAACATGCAGCGGGATATAACAAGGGAGTTTTTTTTTGTACTTGAGAAGAGCAAACCCACAACAAGCGACATGGGAAGAACCTAACTGACCAGAAAGCGATGATATTGTTGTGTTGTTGTTATTGCATAGAATAAAATAAACTTGTCTAAACGTTAACAATCGAGTCCCCTCGAAAAAAAAACCGTTCGTTCTCGTTATGTATATTGTTTTGTATTCATACACAACAGGAGTTGTGTAGTTGTAGTGTTCCCTCAACTTTTCTACATGAACATCCGATTCCGCTATTTCAAGTCCAAATGAGACCCTAATTAGCCACGAATGATACTTTACTGTCAAAAAATTATATGGAGAGTTTCGTCTTTTTACACGAATTTCCAGTGACAAATCAACAACAAAAGCAACGGTGGTATAGTGTTGGTAGTAGTAGTATCTGAATTCTCCCTCCGGAAAACTTTGTGAAGGGTACTCAATCATAATATAAATAACTTGATTTAAAAAATACACATTTACGCAAGTGTGTTTGTACTACGTTTTATTTATTTTCTATTTCTCTCTCTGTATATTTTTTTATCCTCTTAAGCTCCGTGTAGATGGATGGATGAAAATCAAAAAGCATCACTGCACCAAAACATATTTTTTAAGCCTTTTATTTGCTTTATCCCGATTGCTCTGCTCTGTGTACGTGGTATGTGTACTAGTCAGGGGAAAAGCTTTCGGATTCTCTCTCTCTCTCTGTCTGTTATTTTTTTCGAGCTACTTACTCAATGCGGATTTCATTCATCTGAGTTTTAAATACCCCGTTGTTGTGTTTGTTATGGTTACGAATCCGCCTGAGAAAATATTTGTTGAAAAAAAGAAGAACATTATTTTTGTGAGTTCATTCACTAGTGAACGTACGTGTATTTCACATTTCCCCTTAAAATACACATACATACTTTTTGATACAATGATACTTTGAAAAAAACCAATTCATTAAGAAAATCTGTGTTAAAAAGCCCCGTATTACGATTCCATTTACAGTTAAAACTACCAATTACGAATCATCATTAAAATTAAACTACACGCTTGTATCTCATAAAAGTGTCGCGTAAACAAGAACAATTCGTTAAAATTTATGCATACCTCTGTTCTATGCATACCACAACAACGACTCTGCGAGTACCAGAAACATTTTTTTTGGCACAGCAGAAGAAAAAAATTCCTTCCCCGCGCAAACCACAAGTAGACTCTCACTTATAATAGCACCCCATCTTTCTCATTCATCATGCTCGCGGTACATTTATCTCTCATGAACAACAGCAATGTCAAATAAAATGATTTACCTGTTCATCAACACATCACATCACTTTTGAACTTGCAAATCCTTCCTTTTCAGTTTAAATTACCCAATTTGCAGAGACAAAAAAGGAACGACTTGTAATCGAGCTTGACCAACTTCAATATTAGACATTGTTTGCGTACACACATACGTTATAGGTATTATACTTTTTTTTAAAAAAAAATGTCTAACTCCATCACACTACTCTTGTGATGACGGTGACTACGATGCACCCAACAAGAGAATATTATTTATTTTATATGTACGTTACACACATACTGTACACGAGAGATCTCTATGAGTTAACTTTTATCAGGTTTTCTACACACCACCAGTCCTATCACGACGACAAGTTTCACGTTCGTTTTTCATCATGCATATTCATGTTCTGTCTAGCCTCTTCACCCACAAAATATATAAACACTAACAACCACAACTTACATACTTTTTTAAAATTCCTTTTGCTCTCTGCGTTGACTTACACGTTATGTTGTGGTACACCAGCAGCACATCAACAATCATAATAACAGCAGCAATACAACAAAAACTTTTAATCTCGTTGTCTGTATGTCTTTAAGCCAAACTGAAAAAGTGTGAAGGACAAACATTTGAAAAAGACAAGGGAGAAAAAAATGATGGTCAACTTGCTTGCTTGCTCTCTCTCTCTCTCCATTCTTTCTTACCGTGATGATGTAGTTTATAATATAGTGTCTTTACAACCACTTTTTGTTTCATTACGAGACTAATAAGTTTATACAAAAGGGGTAAAGTAACAACAAGTCTGTATAAAAGGATCGTATTTTTTGCCATTATCAACACGCTTTAATTGTATACAGTCTAAAAAGATGTGCACTACAAAAATGTGTGCACACACAACACACAAAAAGTCTTTGTAATCAAGTGCGTAATGCAGCTGCTGCAACAGAATTAAGAAGAAAAAGCACGCCAAAAAGAACAAATCAGACACTCATTCATACCGATACGCATTAAATAATTTCTCATCATGATCGTGTAATCTCATTTTAATAACGAGTGGTTTATTAAATTGAATGAACATGAACTCTTAAACAAAAAAAATGCTCTCCCTCCGACTGAAAACACAAACAAGGAGCTTATTTACATCATCATGATTATCATCATCATCATCGTCGTCGTGCAAATAGTCAGTCAGTCAGGGTGTGCAGCAAACGTAAATGAAGTTTACGTACAAACAAACTCTACGGTTAAAAAAGAGAGTAATAAGCCACCCAGATTTTTATTAGCCCATTGACTCAAAACCTGATTCATTATTCTCAGCTGCTACCATTCGGCTAAAAAAAATGATTATTTGGGTATGAACGATGACAAGATATGAACGCAGCAGCGGCAACGGATGGGTGCTACCACTCTTACACGAAAAAAAACTGAAGGTTTTTTTGCACGGTGTGGCTAATAAAATTTGAAAAATTATTGTCTTGTTGGTGCGTAAGATATTTATTTTTTTCAATTAACTCTAGTACTCTTAGAACGCGCGCTCATAGTTATTCAGGCTAAATTATCATTTGTTGTCAGCCCAAATAAAGTGTTTCCTTGCGTGATTTTTTTTTGTGATTGTTGGGTGA